>OZ017740.1:216525861-216543361 GCA_963969285.1 Odontomyia ornata
ATCAGTTTTGTCGTGGGATGTATGAGTCGAATTGACGGCCACATGGCAGGTGGTTGTCAAAGATAGAACGAAAAGTGCAGTTCTTCTCGTCTTTTAATAAAATTTTAGTTTTCTTGCTAAAAAAATAAAATTTTAGTGTTTAACTGGAACAGTGATTAAATTGACGGTGCCGAGATGTAAATGTCGGATGGATGTTGAACAAATATTCGTCGATACCTACAAAGTCGGTGCGAGGGACGAAACAGATCTATCAGATCTGAATTTGGCTATATCTCCATGGAACGAAGGTGAAATCGTGGAGGCTCAAGATAATGCCGATCAAAATTGCGGCAAAGTTTCTCACAAATAGCGGAACATTCACTTTTGTGTGCATTCGATGCAATTGGAAATTCTTGTATTCACCTTCGTTTGCCGATCATATAGCTGAAGAATCTTGTGAGGTTATTCTACAATTGACCTTGTGCTCAGTTGCCGATGTTTTGATCAGGAATTCTGCAAATGTGATGGTCGTATCACATATAAGCCGATCAACGCAACGTACAACGACAGCTTCAGTGCCCACTAAACCATCCTGGAATAGGGGTCTGGTCAAATCTTTGAACGGTCCTGAATTGTCGCTTATTTCATCTGATTGTGCTGTTGTGATTCGAGATAAATATCCAAAGGCTGAACATCATTTTCTCGTTCTTCCCAAGTTCCAAGCATGCAACGGCTACATCTGCATGCAATATCGACGGATTTTCAATTGCCTCGCCAATATGTTGAAGAAATATTAAATCACATTTAAATATTCAGTACATAAAATTTTTAAATGAAGTCGGGATCATTAATAATCAATCTATATTGATTCAAGTGGGCTTCAAATTTAAGTGAATATGATTAGATGTATGTCGCCAAATGCAGAAGCTAACAATAGCCAACTAATAAACTGCGAACGATCGGACCAAAGTAAAAAGATTATAAAACTAAGAACACTAGAGCCTTTTTCGTAACAATATCAAAATATGTAACATGTTACTTAACAGGGTCAAGGTCACCCAAGAACGAAGTTGTAATTAAGTACTCTGAGAAATAAGGGTACATCGACTGTATTTTGTTCTAACCATTCGCTGCGAAGTCTATTGCATTTAAAAGATGAACTTGATGCAACAGTCGCAAAATGGAGGTACGAGTACAATCTGCTAATCAAATTAAAGTTCGCTAGTGATAATGAAAATCGTAAAAAAACATTTGTTTTCAAATGGTTGCTTTTTGGTATTAATGCAATATTGCGTTTCCTCTTACACTAGACTACTATAATCTACGTTTTGTATAAATTGCTTCCTATAGCAAATTTCCTTTCTTTATCACTGAAATTTCAAATGGTACTTCAAAACGTTTCTCTGAAGTAATTCATCGACTAGTCAATAAATTTGCGGCCGTTCAATCTAAAAATTTCCAAAATTGAAAATGTTCCTGAACCATTTGGAAGTATCCAATTCCGTCCTTGTGAAACAGCCTAAAGAAGTAGAGTCGATATTTTTTGTTTTGAACTTTAAAAGAGATGTAAGCGATAATTGATCAGCGAAGTTACACAAAATACAATATTCCATTGAAAACAAAAACACAAATAATTTCCTTAGTTAAAAACAAAAAAAAAAACAGAGAAAATCCGGCTGATTGCATTCAAAATACACGTCGCCTCGCAGTTGAAACAAATTATAATTGAAAAGAAAAATTATTTTTTCTATAGTACAGAGTTGTGCCTTATGTGTTTGAATACAAGAAAGCATAAAAGGAAGAAAAATAAAATGTAGTTATAATTTTTGTTTATTATAGTATATAAGTAATCGACTATAAGAAAGAAGAGATAAAATAGTTAATTTTAAATTTTGTCAGAAATATTGAAGAGAACGTACTGCTAATCATCTCACAATATAATGATGCGTTCCTTAGCAACGAAGTGAATTAATCGCCCAATCATACATATTTTGAGTTTTTATTTGTTTGAAAAACATTCAATTTATATGCCATAAATTTAAATTGATTCGTTTTAAGTAAGCATGCAATTTAAAGATTTAAGTTAAAAAAACGGACAAAGTGAAACAAAGAAACGTGAGGAAAAAGGCAGCCGTTACTTCCTTTGAAATGTCTGAATTGTGTAAATGTTAGTTTTGAAATTTAATCAGTCTTAACTCTTCTTTAGTGATAATTCGCTCTTATTTCTTGAACACGATACATGTGAACGTTTGAGTAATTCCAAAACATTTCGAGCCCTCGAATCATTTCCCAAGGAGAAATAAGATCTATATGACTAAATTTAAAATAAACAAGCAAACAGCAAATTTGTTTAATGCTTAGAATATAGGAAAATCCGAAAGGTGATCTTTTTTTCTCAAACGTAAAATTTAAATACAAAACATAGATGAAAGATAGTTTCTGTCTTCTCAAATTAAAGCTTAAAATAAGAAAAAGTAGACTACTAAAATCAAGTCAGATAAGAAAAAGTATCTAAGATAAATATTTGCACGATTTTTTTTTTGTTTTTTTGTTACAGATTTTAAGATTATAGAATTTTCTCGTTTTTAAATGGAAAATACTGATATTTGTAATAGAAATCCTAATTTTCTTGAATTTAATAATAGCATGAATTGCTAAAGTAACTAAGACTTTCCAGTGGCCCTTCTTTTCCAGAGGCAGTGAGAGTGCAGGGTAAGTATGCCGGGGAGAGGATAGGGTTTGGAAAAATCCGCTGAGGTCGGTTTCGCGTCGCGTGCGGTACGCGGTACCTTTGTTGGATTTGTCTTTTTCTTTAGCGTAGCTTTTGTCGGGTTCAAGTTAACGTAGTGTATTTTTCGGTACCGCGTCGGTTAAAATTCGGGAACGCGAAATGGAAATTAGATTCTTGTACTTGACTGGAATAATGAAGAAATACGGAATAAAGTAAAGTAGGTTTCTTTTCCGTATGTTTGTGTTTTCGACGCGTTTGAAACGGGCGTTTAATGGTGGCTGAAATGCATAATTGAGCGTAATCCATTTTAAGACCCGCGACCGAAATCCTCTCCGATCTAGCTGGCCGACAAGCAGCCACCGCGAAAATGCAGTACGGTGCATGGACTGGTTGACCGGTTGGTACTATTCGTTGGCACGACTCAGGCTTCACGTCTAGAGCCGATGAGAGGTCGGTTTCGACTTCGTTCGTGTAATTAGATGGAAAATCATTACAACTCTAAGACAGGAATAATTTTTAAAAAAATCTAAAATCAAATGCATGTATTCAAAATGGCAGCCCCCAAAGTTCAGAAGATTAGCGCAATTTGTTTTTTAACGAATATTTTTCATAGAAAGGTTTTAATGGCTTAACTTGGAAGTATTTATACAAGAGACAATTTTTACGGGTGTTGTTTGTATATTTTTAACAATACCCTATTAAAATCGCGACCTGTCTTTTCGTCCGTCTGTTTGTCCATCCGTTCGCCACTGCAAGTTTTCCCGCAAACCATACCAGCTAGAGTGATGAAATTTTCTACGTAGGTTAAAAGTGGTGCTCTCTCACAAGTTGGAGGACAAAAAATATTTCCCGGTGTTTACGGGGGTTGTCCCAATACAGAGGCGTGACTCTTAAACATTTTTTTACATTTTTTATGGAAGTCAAATATAAGGTTTCAGTGAGAACATTTCAAAGCAGGTCCTAAACAAGAGGCATTTGTAAGGAGGGGTGCAGGGTAAAAGGAAATATACGAAAGAATTGTGTCCCGCCCACACGCGGTTGGACATCTTTGCATAGAAAAATCTGAGCGAAGGTCTTTATGAGTACAAGACTAACAAACTTCAGAAGTTAAAATTCGATCAACTTTGGTAACGACAGTACATCTTACGAATTTTTCGTTTTCATCTATAAAATCGGTGGATGACCCTTAAATCTTCCAAAAATTTACATCACAATTTTCTCATGTAAAACATTTTCTGAAAGTTTCATAAAAATCGAGCCGTAAACAGCTAAGTTACATATGACTGACAGTTATCAATTACAACGACAATTACACTCAATACTTTGTAAATACACGTTCGTAAAGGGCCTAGACACTACAAATTTTATAAATATTTTTAAACATTGATATACTATCATAGCTACTCAATGATTGCGGTCAACATACTGAACATTTCCGAGGCTGACTTCATTGAATATAAGTGTGCGTCAAATTTTGATATTCAGAAGGCGTTATTTGATTTACTTGTTATTTCGCAATACCCTTCTGGTAGGAGGATTCTCTTGCTACATTTACTTTTCCTTAAACAGTATTTGACTTCCAATGTGGGGTGAATAAAATGATTATTTGCTTTTGAAAATACGGGTACCTACGGTTTGCTGGTGCCAACGGGAGTTTTTTTTTCATTTTCATGTTTCCCACTATGAAGTACAATTTTTATTGTTTGATTTTTTTGAAATTACTTCTTTTGGCCACATTGTCTAAACTTCCATTGCTCTACACGCTCTAAACTTTCAATGTTGAATGTTAGATTGTGCCTGTTTTCAAGTTTGAAGTACGCTTTGAGTTTTTTCTCATTTGTAATCCTTTAGTTTTCTTATATTTTTGGCAGCTCTTAGAGCAGATTTTGAAGAGCCAGATAGAATGTTAATGTTGGTTTGCAGGATTTTAGACTGAGTCATACAAAGAACAGAGAATATCTTTTCAGACGGAAACAATACGTATTTGGCTTCAACGAATATGGAACGGATATAAATATTTACTGTGTCCAAAAAATAAGGTGACATTTGAATTTAAACTGCGCGCGTCGCAGGGTTTGGAGAATTATTTTTTTTCTTAGGTTGGTAGTACTGTCAGTGACATCTATATCAGATTTACATGTCCAAATATTCATTATGTTTGAAATACGCGACGTTTTGTGAGCTGCTAAAAGTGAGATTTTCATTTTTTGCATTGTCAAAATTTGTTGAATTTGCATTAAATTTTGTTTGCGAGATCAATTTTCTGCTGCGGATACGTTGAAGATGGTACAAAAAGCCTTTGGTGATGAAGCTATGTCCAAAAAATATGTTTACAGGTGGTATAGTGAGTTCCAAGCCGGCCGTGAACGTGTCGAAGACGAAAAGCGTCCTGGGTGACCATCAACCTCTTCTCTTCTTCAATTATCGTGGTGTTGTGCATTATGAATTCCTTCCGCTGGGCGAAACAGTCAACAAGGAATATTATTTGAAAGGCCAGAATTGTGGAAAGACAATTCTTCGTGTTTACACCACGATAATGCACCATCCCATACTGCACTCGTAATTCGTGATCATTTCGCCAAAAACTCAACCCATATCGTTCCGCAACCACCGTATTCACCTGATCTGGCGCCGTGCAACTTTTGGCTGTTCAGCAAGCTCAAAAGACCGCTCCGGGGACACCATTTTGATAGATAGAGGAGATTCAAGCCGCAGCGAAGACGGAACTGAAGGCCATCCCGGAAACAACGCGTATCTCAAACACTAATGAATATTTTGAGATGTAAATTTGACTACGGGAGTTTTTTTTTCATTTTCATGTTTCCCACTATGAAGTACAATTTTTATTGTTTGATTTCTTTGAAATTACTTCTTTTGGCTACATTATCTAAACTTCCATTGCTCTACATGCTCTAAACTTTCAATGTTGAATGTTAGATTGTGCCTGTTTTCAAGTTTGGAGCACGCTTTGAGTTTTTTCTCATTTGTAATCCTTTAGTTTTCTTATATTTTTGGCAGCTCTTAGAGCAGATTTTGAAGAGCCAGATAGAATGTTAATGTTGGTTTGCAGGATTTTAGACTGAGTCATACAAAGAACAGAGAATATCTTTTCAGACGGAAACTCAATACGTATTTGGCTTCAACGAATATGGAACGGATATAAATATTTACGGTGTCCAAAAAATAAGGTGACATTTGAATTTAAACTGCGCGCGTCGAAGGATTTGGAGAATTATTTTTTTTTCTTAGGTTGGTATTACTGTCAGTAACATCTATGTCAGATTTACATGTCAAAATATTCATTGTGTTTGAAATACGCAACGTTTTGTGAGCTGCTAAAAGTGAGTTTTTCATTTTTTGCGTTGTCGAAATTTGTTGAATTTGCATTAAATTTTGTTTGCGAGATCAATTTTCTGCTGCGGATACGTTGAAGCTGGTACAAAAAGCCTTTGGTGATGAAGCTTTGTCTAAAAAATATGTTTACAGGTGGTATAGTGAGTTCCAAGCCGGCCGTGAACGTGTCGAAGACGAAAAGCGTCCTGGGTGACCATCAACCTCTTCTCTTCTTCGATTATCGTGGTGTTGTGCATTATGAATTCCTTCCGCAGGGCCAAACAGTCAACAAGGAATATTATCTGAACGTTATGTGTCGTTTGTGTAACGCTATCTGCCTAAAAAGGCCAGAATTGTGGAAAGACAATTCTTGGTTTTTACACCACGATAATGCACCATCCCATACTGGACTCGTGATTCGTGATCGTTTCGCCAAAAACTCAACCCATATCGTTCCGCAACCACCGTATTCACCTGATCTGGTGCCGTGCGACTTCTGGCTAATCAGCAAGCTCAAAAGACCGCTCCGGGGACACCATTTTGATACAATGGAGGAGATTAGGTTGATACGATAGAGGAGATTAGGTTAATCAGTGTTTCGAAGATCGGAAAATCCGTTGGCATAAGTGCATTGCATTGGGAGGGGATTGCTTTGAAGGGGGCGGAAATCGGTTTGGAAGAATAAATAAAGAATTTTCAAGATAAATACAATGTTATTTTTTGGACACAGTATATATATAAATATATATATATATATATATATATATATATATATATATATATATATATATATATATATATATATATATATATATATATATATATATATATTATATATATATATATGTTTGCGGCCGGACTCTTTTGTCCTGGCCTCTTCCTGTCACTTATTTTTCTCACCAGCAATCTTTCACAATAATTTGAGTTTAATTCACTTAATATTTCATTATTCAATATTGCACGTTGCCGTTTGGGTAGTTCAGCACCGAGCGTGTCAATTACTATTAACTGTAATATTTTAATGAAAATGAATACTTTAGCCTTTACAAAATTTATTGCTTTCTATATTTATTAAATACAATGAATTATGAAATAATGTTATGAGAAATTTTGAAAGAACGCGCAGCGGAGTAAATCACATACGATTTCAGTTAATACAACGCGACGACCTGATGACGACTGACTATTACCTTCCCACACCGAGCAAAAGGCGCCAGCAGTTCCCACGCACGAAAATGCGGACGCTTGAGCGTCCACAAGCATTCGCTTGAGCGTCCACAAGCATTCGCTTGAGCGTCCACAAGCATTCCACGAAAAAATGCTGACGCTTGAGCGTCCACAAGCATTCGCTTGAACGTCCACAAGCATTCCACGAAAAAATGCTGACGCTTGAGCGTCCACAAGCATTCCATGCCCGGAAACCGCTGACGCCCGCGTCTGGTACGGGAAAAGAAACTTGGTTTCGCATTGCAATGCGTTCATGCGGCCACATCATGCATGCAAATGTGGTGCTTGTGTCTTCCGATCGTTTCGCTGACGCGTATAAGTTAACAAGATGATTCGAACATCACGCGAAACTGCTGACGCCCGCGTCTGTGGCGATGCAAAATGTGGCCACATGAGACATGCAAGCATCTATGATTTAGCAGCTAAGTCAAACAATATTAGTCACATAAGGTGACGAAATTAATTATCCATCTTTGCACATACGATTTGTAAAATAAAAATTTTTACTTAAGTCTAACGCCACTGATCGTGTGGACGGGCATTAACATCCACCCCCCCCGTTGAACGGTCTGTTCATCCTCTTCCAGTGTGTAGGGCAAGCTGTGACGTCTAGGCAGTGGCACTGGTCTCGGTCGTTGCGATCGTGGTTGGCAGCTTACATTTTTGGCCTTGCAAAGGCGACAATAGCGAGAACTGCGACGAAGCTTAGATATCCTAGCGCATACTGGTGAACATCATGCACATCCAGCTGGTCCCTCCAGGATAGATCCTGCTCCTTGAGTTGATTTCGCAGATCGTTGATCTCCGAAGTGTGCGTCCGGAAAGGTGTGGGCTCAAGGAGCTGTTGTACATATCCCAGGTTGTCGTGATCAGTGTAATAATAGGTCTTCGGCTGAGTCGTTTTGATTGAGGATTCATATATGCGGTGACCCTTGATAGTTACTGCATCGGATTTGAGCGTGCAGTCGGGAGTCAGCTGCAGAATTCCGGAGCCCTGCAGTGTCAGGATGGATGTGTTGCCACTGCACACCAGCTGGGCCACCATCGGTGTGGTGAAAGCATAGATCCACTCATTGGACTGTGGGATATTCGTCCACGAGAAGGATGTAAACAGCTCAACTAGGTGACAGTTGGTCATCGTCGGCATTCCCCTTAGCAGCGTCACTTCGCAAGTGCTCATATTGGCGTCCTTGTGATACAACGGATGGAACTGTCGGCACAAGTGGGTGTTTGGCTCCATCCAGTTACAGGCAGCATAATCCATCTCGTTGAGCGGATAGTAGACGTCGCGATGTGGGCTGATGATCAGATAAGGAGCGGTTGGCTGTATAGCAACGAGATGGTTCCGTTTTGCCGTTGGAATTGGTAGGATTCGATAGAGCTCAAACGTTGATACATCGATGAGTGGCATCTTGAGCTCGAAAAGAATGAAGTTCGCATTTGCCTTGGCCTCGATAGATGTTAGCCCAAATAATTTCAGAAAGTCTTCTCGGCCAACAGGGAGACGCTGATTTTCCGGCAGGTGATCCCTGATGTCGGTCATTGCCGCATTAAGTTGCTGTTGAGACAACAGCAGAGGATTGAAGTTCGCATGCTGTGTGTCTGTGATTACGTCCAAGAGGCTGGATTGGATGCGCTGCAAATTGAGTGTTGCCAGGGTCATCTGGAAAGATAGAATTGAGATTAAATCTGGTACTCGGGCTGCGGTGCCTTCGAGTTGCGGACCCTTGACCTCGTTGGAGAGTTTTGTCAGTTCGTGCTCTATGGAGGCAAAACGTTTTTGAGCCATCTGTTCCGTTTGACCGAGGAGATTCAATGTCGAGTCGATGATTGACGTTTGGTTTTTGAGTAAGGAGTGCAGCTTGGTCTGATCTCCCTGCATTGTCTTAATGGTTTGAGCCATTTGATTAGCGTACTCTTCGTCCAGAACTCCGAACAACGATCTGGCCAGTCCGCCCACTGCGTTTATTGCGCCTCGCCTTGACCTGATCCTCAGCATCTGGTTTGCGCTAGAAAACTGATCGGTCAAGTGTCGGAACTGCTCATGCAGATGCGAGCAGTCGGCTGGTCGAGAATCACGATCACATAGTTGTTGCAGCCAAATCGTGCCGTTCTGCAGCGTAGCCAGCTCCGTCCAGTAGGCTTCTAGGTCATAGTAGACCAAGAGTTTCCACTCGCTTGTCGACAGGAAGGCATTTCCCAATGATTGAAAATGCAGTCCTGGATGTGGTCCAGTTGATGACACCTTGATGGAGTTGGTTGCTGTTAGAGGGCTCAGTAGGCAGACCAGCAGGAGCGATAGAAGAGGCGTCCTTCTGCTCCCGAATCGGAGCCCGGTGTGGCAAGTATCGGGTGTGTCTGCTTGATGCGGTGCCTCAGGTTGGTTTTGAGTATTCGCTTCAGGCCCAGCTGCTTCAGGTATAGTGGTCTCCGTCACTGGTAGTGGCGCTAAACGATGAATGGGCCTTCTTACTATTCCAGTGGCTGTTTTTACGTCTGCAACTCTGACAAAGCCATCAGCCCCTTGATGCGTGTCAATGATTCGTCCCAGAGGCCATTTCATAGTTGGTAGGTTGTCGTCCTTGATGATGACGATGGTTCCCCGGGTAGCATTTGGTTGACCTTGTTGCCACTTAACGCAAAGTTGCAGTTGGTTCAAATATTCGCGGGACCATCGGCGCCAAAACTCGTTCTTCAAATGATTTATCCGCTTCCATCGTGTATGAAGTTCGCCTGCGACCGGCTCTGCCCGAGCATCCACCATGGCCGTGAGGGGCTCACCGATAAGAAAATGGCCCGGAGTCAACGCCGCCAGGTCATTGGGATCGTCGGACATCGCAGTTAAAGGTCTGGAGTTGAGGATGGCCTCCACCTGGACCACCAGGGTATGCAGTTCCTCGTACGTGAGTGTGGCTGATGAAGCGCCCCGGTGAAGCAGGTTCTTGGCTGATTTGACGGCCGCCTCCCACAATCCACCAAAGTGGGGGGCGCGAGGGGGGATGAAGTGAAATTGTATTCCCCGTGTGCTGCAAGAGTCGGTCACCTTGTGTTGACCCTCGGCTGAATGAAGTGATGAAGACAGCTCGCGTAGTTGACGTTGCGCACCTACAAAATTGGTCGCATTGTCGCAATAGATGTCGTTGCAGAGACCTCGTCTCCCGATGAAACGCTTCAGAGCACCGATGAAGGCTTCTGTGCTGAGATCGCTCACCAACTCCAGATGGACGGCCTTGGTAGCGAAGCAGCAGAATATAGCGATGTATCCCTTCTGAGGCCGCACGCCTCTACCCCGGTAGTGTATCAGCATTGGCCCGCAAAAGTCGACGCCCGAACGGATGAAAGGGCGAGCCGCTTGCACGCGAGCACCTGGTAGATTTCCCATAACTTGATTGAACAGTTGTGGCCTTGCCCTAACACATCGCACGCATTTTTGAACAACCGCCCGGGCCAGCTGCTTCCCCCTGATGGGCCAAAAGCGTTGTTTCGTGGTAGCTAGCAGTGCCTGAGCTCCGAGGTGGCAATTATTGCGGTGGATATCCGTCATCAGTAGTCTAGTAAGTGGATTCGCGAACGGCAGCAACATAGGATGCTTGGCCTCGAAAGCAAGTTGTGATGCTTCTAGCCTCCCGCCAACGCGCAGGATTCCGTCCGAATCCAGGAAGGGAGTCAGACTCGATAGGGGGCTGTTTTTGCTGACCTGCCCGTGTAGATGGATGTCTCGCCGATCCTCACGAAAATCGTGCTGCTGAATACATTTAACGATCACTCCGGTTGCTGTGGAGAGTTCATGAGTTGTTACTGCGCGTCTGAGAAGACTGGGAGCTTGCCCTGCAATGTGTTACAAAACGCAGCATATAAACGATCACCCGTTGAAGCCTTCCAAATGAGTTGCCGTGTTGAATTTCGTAAACAAAATGGTTGCTAGCATTAGCTGTTGTTGTCATTGCAATCCTGATTTGTCTTCGCTCGACTTCGCAGGCCTCAGTGCCCTTGTATGGAGGCGGCCAGTCCGCCTCAGGTCCAGTCAAGAAGGAGGGCCCCTGTAACCAGAGCTTGCAGTCCCTTAGCGCAGCTGGCGCCAGGCCACGGGATAGGATGTCCGCAGAATTGTCGTGGGACGCCACATGTCGCCACTGAGTTGGTCGTGACAATGTTTGGATGGTCGAAACACGATTGGCCACGAACGTGCTGTAGGATGAAGCGGTTGAGTTAATCCACGCCAATGCGACCTCTGAATCGGACCAGAGAACGTGAAAAACATCCGGCAGACTGAGCGCTCTCTTGACTCGACTCGTCAATTCCGCTCCCAGCTTGGCGGCACACAACTCCAAACGCGGTACTGTCAACACCTTGATGGGGGCTACCCTGGATTTGGAACAGAGCAGTCGAACGTTGACTTGACCGCACGGGGACGTTGAGCGAACATAGATCACAGCGCCATACGCCCTCTCCGAGGCATCGCAGAAGGTGTGTAGCTGCAGCTGAATTGGTTTCTCGCAGGCGATAACGTGTCGGGGAAAGCGAACCCTTTGCAATGATGGTAGCTCACTGCGGAACTTGGCCCACTGTGTATGTATTTCGAGTGGTAAAGCTGCGTCCCAGTCTAATTCCAACCGCCATAGCGCCTGCAGGAACAATTTTGCGGTTACGATAACCGGCGCCAGGATACCCAATGGGTCGAACATTCGGGCGATGTCTGAAGCGATCGTCCGTTTTGTGAACCTGACCTCAGCGAGGTCCAAGTTAATGCCGATTTGAAAATCGTCCGTTTTTGGGAGCCAAATTACCCCCAAGGTTTTGATGTAGTCTTCCGACAAGCTACCAAAATCCAGCTGGACCTCCTGATCCTCGACACTGATTTGCTGTAGAAGATGCGGATGATTGGCACACCATTTGTGCAAATGCATCCCTGCACTGGTAAGAATCTGACGCAATTCCTCCTGTGTTCGGATTGCCTCCGTCAAGCTGTCTGCCCCTGTCATGACGTCGTCTATGTAACAATCATGCTGCAAGGCGCTGCTGCCTAAGGGTGCTCGATTTTGTTCGGCTTGTGCCAGAACCTGGAGGCATTTAGTTGCCAAGCCAAGCTTAGATATCCTAGCGCATACTGGTGAACATCATGCACATCCAGCTGGTCCCTCCAGGATAGATCCTGCTCCTTGAGTTGATTTCGCAGATCGTTGATCTCCGAAGTGTGCGTCCGGAAAGGTGTGGGCTCAAGGAGCTGTTGTACATATCCCAGGTTGTCGTGATCAGTGTAATAATAGGTCTTCGGCTGAGTCGTTTTGATTGAGGATTCATATATGCGGTGACCCTTGATAGTTACTGCATCGGATTTGAGCGTGCAGTCGGGAGTCAGCTGCAGAATTCCGGAGCCCTGCAGTGTCAGGATGGATGTGTTGCCACTGCACACCAGCTGGGCCACCATCGGTGTGGTGAAAGCATAGATCCACTCATTGGACTGTGGGATATTCGTCCACGAGAAGGATGTAAACAGCTCAACTAGGTGACAGTTGGTCATCGTCGGCATTCCCCTTAGCAGCGTCACTTCGCAAGTGCTCATATTGGCGTCCTTGTGATACAACGGATGGAACTGTCGGCACAAGTGGGTGTTTGGCTCCATCCAGTTACAGGCAGCATAATCCATCTCGTTGAGCGGATAGTAGACGTCACGATGTGGGCTGATGATCAGATAAGGAGCGGTTGGCTGTATAGCAACGAGATGGTTCCGTTTTGCCGTTGGAATTGGTAGGATTCGATAGAGCTCAAACGTTGATACATCGATGAGTGGCATCTTGAGCTCGAAAAGAATGAAGTTCGCATTTGCCTTGGCCTCGATAGATGTTAGCCCAAATAATTTCAGAAAGTCTTCTCGGCCAACAGGGAGACGCTGATTTTCCGGCAGGTGATCCCTGATGTCGGTCATTGCCGCATTAAGTTGCTGTTGAGACAACAGCAGAGGATTGAAGTTCGCATGCTGTGTGTCTGTGATTACGTCCAAGAGGCTGGATTGGATGCGCTGCAAATTGAGTGTTGCCAGGGTCATCTGGAAAGATAGAATTGAGATTAAATCTGGTACTCGGGCTGCGGTGCCTTCGAGTTGCGGACCCTTGACCTCGTTGGAGAGTTTTGTCAGTTCGTGCTCTATGGAGGCAAAACGTTTTTGAGCCATCTGTTCCGTTTGACCGAGGAGATTCAATGTCGAGTCGATGATTGACGTTTGGTTTTTGAGTAAGGAGTGCAGCTTGGTCTGATCTCCCTGCATTGTCTTAATGGTTTGAGCCATTTGATTAGCGTACTCTTCGTCCAGAACTCCGAACAACGATCTGGCCAGTCCGCCCACTGCGTTTATTGCGCCTCGCCTTGATCTGATCCTCAGCATCTGGTTTGCGCTAGAAAACTGATCGGTCAAGTGTCGGAACTGCTCATGCAGATGCGAGCAGTCGGCTGGTCGAGAATCACGATCACATAGTTGTTGCAGCCAAATCGTGCCGTTCTGCAGCGTAGCCAGCTCCGTCCAGTAGGCTTCTAGGTCATAGTAGACCAAGAGTTTCCACTCGCTTGTCGACAGGAAGGCATTTCCCAATGATTGAAAATGCAGTCCTGGATGTGGTCCAGTTGATGACACCTTGATGGGGTTGGTTGCTGTTAGAGGGCTCAGTAGGCAGACCAGCAGGAGCGATAGAAGAGGCGTCCTTCTGCTCCCGGATCGGAGCCTGGTGTGGCAAGTATCGGGTGTGTCTGCTTGATGCGGTGCCTCAGGTTGGTTTTGAGTATTCGCTTCAGGCCCAGCTGCTTCAGGTATAGTGGTCTCCGTCACTGGTAGTGGCGCTAAACGATGAATGGGCCTTCTTACTATTCCAGTGGCTGTTTTTACGTCTGCAACTCTGACAAAGCCATCAGCCCCTTGATGCGTGTCAATGATTCGTCCCAGAGGCCATTTCATAGTTGGTAGGTTGTCGTCCTTGATGATGACGATGGTTCCCCGGGTAGCATTTGGTTGACCTTGTTGCCACTTAACGCAAAGTTGCAGTTGGTTCAAATATTCGCGGGACCATCGGCGCCAAAACTCGTTCTTCAAATGATTTATCCGCTTCCATCGTGTATGAAGTTCGCCTGCGACCGGCTCTGCCCGAGCATCCACCATGGCCGTGAGGGGCTCACCGATAAGAAAATGGCCCGGAGTCAACGCCGCCAGGTCATTGGGATCGTCGGACATCGCAGTTAAAGGTCTGGAGTTGAGGATGGCCTCCACCTGGACCACCAGGGTATGCAGTTCCTCGTACGTGAGTGTGGCTGATGAAGCGCCCCGGTGAAGCAGGTTCTTGGCTGATTTGACGGCCGCCTCCCACAATCCACCAAAGTGGGGGGCGCGAGGGGGGATGAAGTGAAATTGTATTCCCCGTGTGCTGCAAGAGTCGGTCACCTTGTGTTGACCCTCGGCTGAATGAAGTGATGAAGACAGCTCGCGTAGTTGACGTTGCGCACCTACAAAATTGGTCGCATTGTCGCAATAGATGTCGTTGCAGAGACCTCGTCTCCCGATGAAACGCTTCAGAGCACCGATGAAGGCTTCTGTGCTGAGATCGCTCACCAACTCCAGATGGACGGCCTTGGTAGCGAAGCAGCAGAATATAGCGATGTATCCCTTCTGAGGCCGCACGCCTCTACCCCGGTAGTATATCAGCATTGGCCCGCAAAAGTCGACGCCCGAACGGATGAAAGGGCGAGCCGCTTGCACGCGAGCACCTGGTAGATTTCCCATAACTTGATTGAACAGTTGTGGCCTTGCCTTAACACATCGCACGCATTTTTGAACAACCGCCCGGGCCAGCTGCTTCCCCCTGATGGGCCAAAAGCGTTGTTTCGTGGTAGCTAGCAGTGCCTGAGCTCCGAGGTGGCAATTATTGCGGTGGATATCCGTCATCAGTAGTCTAGTAAGTGGATTCGCGAACGGCAGCAACATAGGATGCTTGGCCTCGAAAGCAAGTTGTGACGCTTCTAGCCTCCCGCCAACGCGCAGGATTCCGTCCGAATCCAGGAAGGGAGTCAGACTCGATAGGGGGCTGTTTTTGCTGACCTGCCCGTGTAGATGGATGTCTCGCCGATCCTCACGAAAATCGTGCTGCTGAATACATTTAACGATCACTCCGGTTGCTGTGGAGAGTTCATGAGTTGTTACTGCGCGGCTGCGCGTCTGAGAAGACTGGGAGCTTGCCCTGCAATGTGTTACAAAACGCAGCATATAAACGATCACCCGTTGAAGCCTTCCAAATGAGTTGCCGTGTTGAATTTCGTAAACAAAATGGTTGCTAGCATTAGCTGTTGTTGTCATTGCAATCCTGATTTGTCTTCGCTCGACTTCGCAGGCCTCAGTGCCCTTGTATGGAGGCGGCCAGTCCGCCTCAGGTCCAGTCAAGAAGGAGGGCCCCTGTAACCAGAGCTTGCAGTCCCTTAGCGCAGCTGGCGCCAGGCCACGGGATAGGATGTCCGCAGAATTGTCGTGGGACGCCACATGTCGCCACTGAGTTGGTCGTGACAATGTTTGGATGGTCGAAACACGATTGGCCACGAACGTGCTGTAGGATGAAGCGGTTGAGTTAATCCACGCCAATGCGACCTCTGAATCGGACCAGAGAACGTGAAAAACATCCGGCAGACTGAGCGCTCTCTTGACTCGACTCGTCAATTCCGCTCCCAGCTTGGCGGCACACAACTCCAAACGCGGTACTGTCAACACCTTGATGGGGGCTACCCTGGATTTGGAACAGAGCAGTCGAACGTTGACTTGACCGCACGGGGACGTTGAGCGAACATAGATCACAGCGCCATACGCCCTCTCCGAGGCATCGCAGAAGGTGTGTAGCTGCAGCTGAATTGGTTTCTCGCAGGCGATAACGTGTCGGGGAAAGCGAACCCTTTGCAATGATGGTAGCTCACTGCGGAACTTGGCCCACTGTGTATGTATTTCGAGTGGTAAAGCTGCGTCCCAGTCTAATTCCAACCGCCATAGCGCCTGCAGGAACAATTTTGCGGTTACGATAACCGGCGCCAGGATACCCAATGGGTCGAACATTCGGGCGATGTCTGAAGCGATCGTCCGTTTTGTGAACTTGACCTCAGCGAGGTCCAAGTTAATGCCGATTTGAAAATCGTCCGTTTTTGGGAGCCAAATTACCCCCAAGGTTTTGATGTAGTCTTCCGACAAGCTACCAAAATCCAGCTGGACCTCCTGATCCTCGACACTGATTTGCTGTAGAAGATGCGGATGATTGGCACACCATTTGTGCAAATGCATCCCTGCACTGGTAAGAATCTGACGCAATTCCTCCTGTGTTCGGATTGCCTCCGTCAAGCTGTCTGCCCCTGTCATGACGTCGTCTATGTAACAATCATGCTGCAAGGCGCTGCTGCCTAAGGGTGCTCGATTTTGTTCGGCTTGTGCCAGAACCTGGAGGCATTTAGTTGCCAAGTACGGGGCACACGTTGTGCCGTACGTAATGGTCTTGAGTCGATAATATCGCAAAAGCTGGGTTGGACTTGTTCTCCAAATCACCAATTGAAAATTGCAATCGTCATGCTGAAGCCTTATTTGCCGATACATTTTGACAATGTTGGCAGTGAAAACGAAGCGTGGCAAACGGAAACGGATCAAAATCGCAAATAGATCATCCTGAATCGTGGGTCCTGTATGTAGGATATTGTTCAGAGAAACGTTCGTTGATGTTCTGCTGGACGCGTCGAAAACCACCCTCAATTTAGTGGTACTACTACCTGGTTTCAAGACGCAATGGTGCGGCAAAAAATAATGTGCTTTCCTATTCGCTGACCATGTGATTCGCTCCATATGTCCCAGTCGTTCGTATTCGTCCATGAATTCGCAATACTGCCGTCTTAGGTCGGGGTTCTTCTCCAGTCTGCGCTCTATCGCCATGAATCTGCGTATGGCAACGTCCTGCGAGTCACCAAGCCCTTTGGGATCTTCCTTGAAGGGGAGCCGTACCAAGAAACGGCCATCGGATTCACGTTGAGTCGTCTGGGCGAAATGTACTTCGCACGCTCTTTCAGTCGCTGTGAGATTGTGTTGTGGATCCGATACCTCCTCAACCTCCCAGAATCGCTTGATAGCTTGAGTCAGCTGAGTCTCTTCCGTGAGGACTCCACACGTTACTGGTAGCCCTTGAGGTGTTAGCACCTTTCCGGCAACAATCCAACCGAGGAGCGTGTTCT
>OZ017740.1:216553361-216775861 GCA_963969285.1 Odontomyia ornata
GAAAACGTGGACCAAGCCTTTTAATTTTTCCTGCAGTGAGGCTGCTGTTGGACGTTATTTTAGCAGAATATCAGGATTGCTACAAATGGGATTGTATATTGATCTCTACAATTGGTGTTTTCACCTGTTGTCAGAAGAAATCCCTTGCAATTAGCGTTTGTGCAATTCCAAATTTCATCGGTCGCAGAATTACTGGGTAGAAGTTGGAGTTTGACTGGGTGATTCATCCGGTCAGCTAAACTTACAGCGTCGCCCATTGGAATTCATGACAATTATACTTGATTTGGTGATCAACTAGTTCAACCCGCAATGGGCGGATCACCAATTAGCAAATTCACATCCGAATATATTTTTTGGTGACCCCGACGTGATCCTCAGTGGATTACGGAGATGGAGGCATTAGCGAAAGCCCAATTAGAGTTGGGAAAAACAATCGAACAAAATTTCGCCAACTTTAAAAAGGACGGCAAGGACAGGAAAACCGAAAAGTATGTCAAGCAAAGGTTGGCTGTACTTGACACGAATTCAAAGATTTTTGAATCGAACCACAAAGTGCTTTGCACTTTCATGGAAACGCATGGTGATCATTCATATTTCGCTAAAAACTACTTTGATCAGATCAAAGAGATAATCACCAAGCATTCAGACGGCCTCAATGAGATACTGAAAAACCTCCATTCAGATGCACAGCATGAAACTGGAGCTAGTGGTGTAGCGCGATTATTGAAGCAACGAAAAGGTCTCGTTGCATATGCTCGCCAACTGATCAACGATATTGAAGATCGAATTAAAGAAGAACAGTCACAACAATTTTTCGAATTTAAACTTGGCTTATTGACCAACCAAAAAAGGCTGCTAGATGAGAACAACCAGGCCATATGGGAAGTATACGATGGTTACGGAGGCAGTGAGGACAAGATGGTGTACGATGAAATCGACACCAATATCCAAGAGGCAATAGTTTTAATGCAAGAAAAACTAGCACACTTGCAAAGTAGTAGCACTTCAGCTACTGGAACCATTGAGATGGGGATTAAACTTCCGAAAATATCAGTGCCTACTTTTGATGGTAGCTATTTGAAGTGAACACAGTTCAAGGAGCTGTTTACATAATTAGTAGACAAGCAGAGGGTCAGTGAAGTACAAAAGATGTACTATTTAATAAGCAATCTCAGCGGAGAAGCCCATGGTTTAATCCAACATTTACCAGCATCTGGGCAAAATTACAAGGCAGCATGGGACATCTTAAAACAAAGATATGACAACAAAAGATTGCTAGTTGCGTCATTTTTGAATAAACTGATGAACCATCCATCTGCTCAAACCGAATCAGCACAGACCATCAAGAGACTGCATGACGTAACCAAAGAATGTATAATGAGCCTTGAAACCCTGGGGCTCCAAATACAGCATTGGGATCCGATATTGGTCTACATCGTCTCAAAGAAATCGGATAAAACTACTTACTCCTTATATGAGCAATCTTTGGTTAATCCAAGATCATTAGAAACGATGACGCACCTTTTATCACTCTTGGAGACACGTTTTTAATCGCTCGAAACCCTCAATCACAGGGTCATGGAGAGAATCGGAAAACCCACGAAAGGTCGAGCTTCTACATTGCTGACAAGCTCAGATAAGTTGATGTGCTACATCTGTAAGCAATCTCATCATCTGTTTTCTTGCAAAGAATTTCGAGACAAATCTGCACAACAAAGACTCGAGGTTGTAAACAAGAATCAGTTATGCCGCAATTGTCTCACGCCTGGACATGGAGCATCCACCTGTACAGCCGGAGTGTGCATGAAATGCAAGTCGAAGCATAACACTCTTCTTCACCGAGACCTTGAAGAAAAGAAGAGCGAGAAAGAAGCCTTCAACAAACCACGTACTGAGGCATCCACATCTGGAATTAAAACAGCATTGATGACACAGATGGCATCGAATGGCGGAGCTTATGTAGTGCTAGGTACAATTGAAGTGGTAGTTTCGACAAGTAACGGCCAAAATATTAATTGCCGAGCAGTATCGGACTCAGGGTCGCAAATAAACTGCATAACAGAAAAGCTCGCCAAGAAGCTTCAAAGTAAGGGTGTTGTCTGCCCCATCAACATCCAGGGTGTTGGCCGTACCACAGATACAGCTGCGAGAAGAACTTCGATCTGTATTCGTTCCAAGGAGCGAACGTATGCCGTGCAGCTTGAGGCATTCATTTTATCACAAATTACCACAAACCGGCCTTCAAGATATTTGGACACAAGTACATGGGGCATACCTGCCAACGTCAAATTAGCTGATCCACACTTCTCGAAACTGGGTTCAATCGATATCTTGATCGGAGCTGAACATTATTACGATATCGTTAAAAGCGAGCGCATAAATCTTGGAAAAGGTCTTCCTATTTTGCAAGGTACAACATTTGGTTGGGTTATCGGTGGAAAGATCAGCCATCAGCAGGAGCGTGATACAGCATCGTGCTACATATGCACTCAAGAATCTGTCGACATAAACGCACACATCGAGCGATTTTGGCAACTCGAGACGATTGAAGAATCTCCTTCACAAACAACTGAAGAGAGGAAATGTGAAAGGTTTTTCAAAGAAGCCACCAAACGAACAGCATCGGGCCGCTTTGTTGTAAGACTTCCGTTCTCCGAGGACCCATCAACTCTAGGAGAGTCAAAAGAGCTAGCACTTTGCCGATTCGCTTCCATCGAACGAAAACTCCTGAAGTCCCCGAGCCTCAAGGAAGAATGTTGCGATTTCATGAGAAACTATGTAAGATTAGGGCACATGACTGAGATCAATGTTAAGCGCATACTCGTATCTGGACCACACTGCTTCCTACCACATCACTCAGTTATTAAGCCGGACAGCGATACTACCAAATTAAGGGTAGTATTCGATGCATCCGCCAAAACATCGACCAACATTTCCTTTAATGATATATTGCACACTGGCCCCAAAATACAAGAAGACATTATGTCAGTCCTGCTGCGATTCCGGATGACTCGGTATGTCTGCACGGCCGACATCGAGAAAATGTACAGGCAAGTCCAAGTAGCCGACGAAGATCGGAAGTTCCAGATGATAATGTGGAGACAGAATCCACAAGACGTCCTAAGATATTTCCAGCTCAACACTGTCACTTATGGAATGACTTCGGCGCCTTATCTAGCCGTCAAATGTCTTCACACTTTAGCCGAATCATTCGAGAGACAAAACCCATTGGGTGCTGCGGCAATTAGAGAAAACGTGTATGTGGACGGCGCATGTTTGGGGCAGACAGCATTATAGAGTTGCTAGAGAAACAGAAGCAGATCGTAGAAATCCTAGCAACCGGCAGATTTAAGTTGAGAAAATGGTGTTCAAATCATGAAGCACCTACGAAAAATATACCTATGGAGGATAGAGCAGTAAAATTCGAACTCTCCGATAATAAGGAACATGAAGTCAAAGCCCTAGGCCTTGCATGGCTACCTCAGGTGGATGAATTTCGAATTACTCTATCGTATAATGAGGTGGAACGATATACAAAGCGCAAAATATTATCGGATATCGCGCACATATTCAATCCATTGGGACTGCTGGGCCCAGTCACGGTTATGGCAAAGTTAATACTCCAAAAACTATGGGACTTAAAGCTTGATTGGGATGACGTGGTACCCGACAATTTACAGTACGGGTGGGCTCAATTTAGCCGAAGCTTAACGGCACTCGATACAATACAAATACAGCGTCATATCGCCGCACACAGAGTAGCACGCACTAAAGAAATGCATGTATTTTGTGACGCCTCAGAGAAAGCATATGGAGCCGCGATTTACATACGCACTACCGCAGCAGACGGTACAATAGTGGTAAGGCTTCTGTGTGCGAAATCAAGAAGCTCCGCTGAAACCAACAACAGTACCACGCCTAAAACTTTGTGCTGCAAAGCTGGGATGTAGCTTGATGGCACAAGTCTGCAAGGATTTAGAATGGAGAGAACGTGTCTGCCTCTGGACTGATTCGGAGATCGTCTTATCGTGGCTACAAACACCAGCTTCTTCGATGCAAAAGTTTGTAGCGAATCGAGTTGCTGCTATCCAAGAGGTTGCAGAAGCCAATTTATGGAGACATGTGCCATCCAAATAGAACCCTGCAGACTTGATATCTCGAGAAATTTCACCCAAAAAATTCAACAACTGCCAACAGTGGTTTTATGGGCCATTATTTCTACACGGCAAGGAAACGGCATGGCCAAAAACCGAGATATCCTTAGACGTCACTCTTGAAATGAGACAACCAAAAGTGGCACTACCAATCACCTTAAAGAACCCTTTTTTCGTTTATTCATTCACACACCTCAGCTCAATAATCCAAATCAAAAGGACCGTCTTTTTGATTCGGATTATTGAGCTGAGGTGTGTGAGTGAATAAACGAAAAAAGGGTTCTTTAAGGTGATTGGTAGTGCTACTTTTGGTTGTCTCATTTCAATCGCCCGCAAAGGAGAGCTCACAGTGTTGGAGCTAGAGGAAGCCACGGAGACAATCTTGCGAGAAGTACAAGCGACAGCTTTCTCTAAAGAGATAAAGGACCTTCTTACGCACAAAGGCGTTGATAGCAGAAGTGCCATAAGCAGTTTGACACTATTCCTTGATAAACGAAATCTCATTAGAGTGGGAAGCAGACTGGATAATGCAGATCTCTCATAAGAAGCCAAGCATCCCATATTGCTCCCAAAACAACATGACATCACCAAAATGATTATGAAACTATAGTCATGTAGGACCGCAGGCGTTAATAGCAATCACGCGTCAAAGATACTGGCCACTCAACGGCAAAACAATAGCAAGATCGATTGTACGGAATTGCGTTCTATGCTCCAGATTGAAACCCAAACTCTTCGAGCAGATCATGGGTGATCTACCCAAGGACAGAGTGCAGCCAGCTCGTCCGTTCCTCAAAACTGGTGTTGACTTTTGTGGTCCATTCTACGTTCGATTGGAAATACGAGGGAAGGCTCCGCAGAAGGCTTATATAGCCGTATTTTGCTGTTTCGTAACCAAAGTGGTCCACTTAGAGGTTGTGAAGAACCTCACCACTGAAGCTTTCATTATGGCGCTCAGACGATTCACTAGCAGGCGTGGTTACGGCGAGACTTTTTACTGCGACAACGCAACGAACTTTGTCGGGGCGAACAATAAATTGAAGGAAATGACTAACACCTTGTATAGCAACGAAGCGGCACAAACCATAACCAATTTTGCAGGAGAACGGCGGATCAATTTTAAATTTATTCCACCACGAACCCCGCATTTCGGGGGATTATGGGAGACTGCGGTAAAATCTGCAACGGAATTATTCTACAAAACTGTTTCTGGACCAATCACCTACGAAGAGCTCACAACAATCACAGCGGATATTGAAGCTTTACTGAACCCAAGGCCCCTGATTCCGGTATCGAATGACCCAAATGACCTTTCAGCGCTTACACCTGGTCATTTCTTGATAGGTGGACCACTTAATGCATCTATTGATCCTCATGCTCAACCATTAGGACAATCGCTAGTTGAAACGTCCAAAGAGCTAAAGCGGATAAAAAACGACTTCTGGCAACGATGGAGTAAGGAGTATTTAAGCGAGCTCGAACAAAGAAACAAATGGAGATCTCCGACTGAGAACGTGAAACCTGGCACAATGGTGGTCATTAAGGAAGACTTCCGAACAAAGAAGCAAGTGTCACAAACTTCGGCGAGAGACCCAGTGGGCGTGAACACGGGAGGAGGCAGACACTAGGCTAGCAGCATACAGGTCCGGCAGGAAATATCTTCGCAGGCTTATTAACAAGAGCAAGGCCCGATGCTGGCAAGACCTCGTGGACGATGTAAATAGGGATCCGTGGGGCCTTGGCTACAAGCTGGTCATGGGGCAACTTGGTGCCCTACGGAAGCCTTGTATACATGACGCGGAAAAGATGGACGCGATAATGCAGGGACTCTTCCCCGCCCATCCCGTCCATGTTGACGCTGTCCATGGTGAAACAGCAGTCGAGTGCCCACTCTTCACACAGCTGGAACTGGAGGAGGCAGTCCTCTCCCTGAAAGCGAGGAAGGCTTCAGGTCCAGATGGTATTCCAGCTGAGGTTTTGCAGCTCGTCTATCACCATTGTCCTGACTTGCTGCTCAGCACATTCAACGCTTGCCTACGGGACGGGGTTTTCCCGGTACGATGGAAGGTGGCGAGGCTCGTGCTGGTCAGCAAGGGGAAGGGAAATCCCGGATCGCCGTCTGCATACCGCCCGTTATGCATGCTAGACACGGCTGGGAAGGTGCTAGAGAAACTCATCAAGGGAAGACTCACTGACGCGATTCGTGCTGCTGGGGACCTATCTCCTCGGCAGTACGGCTTCAGAGCAGGACGTTCTACCATTGATGCGATTGCAGAGGTGGTGAACGCGGTCCAAAAGGTAGAGGCATATAGTCGCACCAAGCGACGGATCGTCCTGTTGGTGACACTCGACGTCAGGAATGCCTTCAACTCCGCTAGATGGGTGGATATTCTGGACACGCTGGAAAACTCTTTTCAAGTTCCAGAATATCTAATGCGGCTTTTGAGGAACTACCTTAAGGACCGAAGCCTGCTCTACGACACGACACAGGGCCAACGAAGGATGGAAATTACATCGGGTGTTGCCCAGGGATCTATCCTTGGTCCTGTGGAACGTGTCTTACGACGGGCTACTGAGACTTGAGATGCCAGATGAGTCGCGCTTGGTCGGCTATGCGGATGATGTTGCGGCTCTGGTCGCCGGACGCACCGTTGAACAAGCGCAACTCAGGCTAGGTATACAAATGTGCCAAGTAAGGGACTGGATGACTGCTCGCGGGCTCAGTTTAGCACTGGAGAAAACCGAACTGGTCATCTTGACAAAAAAGAGAATCCCTAGAGTAAGGATGATCAGTATTGGAGACATACGAATCGCATCGAAGCCAGCGGTGAAGCATCTGGGGCTACTGATCGACTCGAAGATGAGTTTCTCTGAGCAAACCAGGGCAACGGCTGAGAAGGCTGCTTCGGGAATATCGGCCCTGAATCGACTTATGGCCAACGTAGGGGGACCCAGCCCATCAAGAAGACGCCTCTTGGTGAATGCTGTAGGGTCAGTGCTAATGTACGGAGCAGAGGTATGGGGCGACGCTCTCAGCAAGGAAGTATACCGAAGACGATTGGCACAGGTACAGAGAAGAGGAGCACTGAAAATTGCATCTTCGTATCCAACAGTCTCCGACTCGGCGGTGAGAGTGATTGCAGGCGTGATACCTGTCGCCCTCCTTGCTAGAGAGTGCCGCGCTATTTACCTGCGCCGAAACGAGGATGCAAGGGAGATGGTTGTCCGCGAGGAGAGACAACGCTCGCTCAACGATTGGCAGCAGTCTTGGAAGAATTGCACGAAGGGACGGTGGACTGCGCGCCTCATCCCGGATGTGAGACCGTGGCTGAATCGAAGGCATGGTGAGACTGACTTCTATCTGACCCAGATTTTGAGCGGGCACGGGTGTTTTCAGTCTTACCTGCACAAGATCGGTAAGTCACGGTCTCCCGATTGTCGGTTTTGCCCAGGAGAGGAGGATAATGCCTGTCACACATTTTTTGCGTGTACCAAATGGACCAGGCTGCGAAGGGAACTCTACAGGGAGACGGGAGAGCTCACCCCGGATAATATAGTTGCGGTGATGCTCGAATCGGTTGACAAATGGAACCAGATGGCACATTATGCTTGGGGAGTCCTCAAAGATAAAAGGGACTCGCAGTAGCCGGAGGTGCTGGGACTGGGGGATCGCTCTTCTGGCATTTCCTCTTCCCCTCTCCCCTCCCGCTAGGAAAGGGACTCCCCAGCTTGAAGGCGCCCGACGGCGTAACAAAATGAGACCTGGCCCGAAGTAATGTGTCAAACGGTTCCAGGCTAGGTTCTCAGATTGACAGGGGAGGTGTTTAGTGGGTAGTCCAAGGGTATCTTCCATGGTAGTCCCACACTGCCAGACTCGGCGGGCGTAAATGCCTTCACCTCCCTACCAAAAACAAAACAAAAAAAGACAATAGTCACCCATATAGCTGGCCTCTGGTACGTGTCCTGAATACATTCAAAGGCAAAGATGGAAAAGTAAGAGTTGTTGAGGTCAAAACAGTAACGGGAGTTTTCAAACGTCCCATTCAGAAACTGGCCCCGCTGCCTGTCGACATTCACAGCAATATCATGGCGAATGAGACATTAAACGATACGATCGCTGAGGCAGCCGTCAAAAAGCATCCCACGTTATCTACTCCAAAGAAGCAAAAAAGGGTACCGTCATTACTGTCGATACTATTGGTATTGTGCCTGATATTCCCAATACAAGGCACAACTGAGGTCAAAATTACAACCTGGGATTTATTTTGAAAAGTTGGGTTCAGCGTCCTTGATCACGGACGAATGGAATATGATTGCATACTACGATATGAAGCCCTATTGGACGGAATGCGATGTTGTAAACAACGGGACAGATCAGCTTAGGAAGTTCTGCAATCGTTTGCTCGACCACACAACATGTCTAGAAACGATCGATCACTTTATGACAACGCTGATTGAACTAAATAATTATAACAGGCTGCTCAATCAAGTACCACCATCTAGAACAAAGCGATCACCTTTAAATATTGTTGGGAACGTCGCTAACTCTCTGTTTGGCGTCCTCGACTCGCGATACGCCGAAAAGATGTCAAACATTATTAATGAGCTGAACACCAACGATAACCACCGCCTCGACCTGATAAAAAAAACCAGACATCCATCATCGACTCTACAACCAATCTCATTCGAAAATCCGCAGAGAAGACCTCACGGCAGCTGCAACAGTTTGACCTTTACTTGAATACAACCATGGATGCAGTAAATCAAATAAACAGAGCAGCAGATAATCAAAGATTACTAGAAATTTTTAATTCTCTATCGATACGACTGATCTCAGCAATATCCAACCTACAACATATCCAGGCGCTCCTCATCAACGTCTTAACAGACACGCAGCATGGAAAAGTAAATCCAATGCTCTTTTCACCAACCCAACTGCAGCAACAGCTACAAATGGTCAAGGAGCATGTTTCATCTCATCTTCGACCGCCCTCAGAGACTGACAACTTAATACGCACATATGGATTGTTATCCATTGTAGGAAGAGCGGTTCAAAATCAGACCATATTTCGAATCCGAATCCCATGGTTCGCAGATATGAAGTATGAGCTACTATCAGTCATACCGGTACCTATCATAAAGGATGAAACATTCCTCATCGTAAATCCAACCGCTCCGTATGCACTAACTAACCTTCGAAGAGATCAATACTATCCGATCAATGACCTAAATCTGATGTCTCTATGCTCGAGGTTTGGAAATTCCAACTGGATCTGTAAACTTGGCCAATCCGTCAAAAAATTCACAGGTAACGAACACGTTTGCGAGTTATCCATTCTCTTCCATAGCATCAATCTTTCAACCTGCACCTTCACGAACGCAGATCGCATACAAAGGTGGACACAATTGTCGACGAGCAACTCCTGCATTTACGCTTTGAAGGAGGCAACTACCATTAGTGTCATTTGTGAGAAACGGTTGTCGCAACACAACATTTAAGGAGTCGGCACTATCACTATTCGTTCTGGATGTTCCATCAAGGATGACAAGACAACCCTGGAAGTTAGTCACTATACCAACTCCGTAAACGCCGTAGTTATGTCAATTACAGACATAACTCCGGGTATACCCATATCGTAATTTTCGTTATAATCTGTAGTTGTGAATAATATACCTTAATATCAGCGTATAAACGCTAATGCCAACGGCAGCCTATGGGCGCCTATATGTTTAGTTGCGAGGAAATGAAAGAACGTCAATGTCGGCAGTTGGACTTCTAAATCAAGTCTGAATTTATTTTCATCTAACTTTTCCTTAAATACTATTTCTTAACCTACTAAATACATTACTCATTTTAATTTATGTTCTACTTTAAAAATCTTGTGAGAACATGACTGACCCTTTCAAGTGGTAATTATGTCACCCGAAAATCTAGATCTATAAATACTAATATTTATTACTCAACCACTTGTCCTACATTCCATATTTACCCATATGTTATCTTAGCCATTCAACACTTCATCGTATGGCCACACACGAGTCATCATACGTACTTGTTCTTCATTGTCATATGATGCACTCAACTTTCATTCATAATTTATGAATGCAACGCTCTATACTTTACGAGGTGTGAAATATCGGCAAGAACATTTGTACAAATGTGCAACATGATACTTGACCGTGACCATGAAGTAATAAACATGATTGTTTATGGTTGGTCGCGTGGTCGAGTATGCACATGTGATTCGTGTGGAATTTTATCGTAGGAAATTGCATTCCAACTAGAATGATTGGAATGTAATTCAAGTTTGAGTAGTTTGATGTTGTGACATCACTACACCCATAGGGCAAGGAGTGTTGCGTACAAATTTTCATTAGTGCGAAACACTTGAATCAAAGTAAGTCATATTCCCACTCATATAGCTTTACAATATAATTATAATTTTAAAATTTAAAAATCATTACTCGATGCTCAATATCAAAATGAATCTTATATTCTAATATCTACAGTTCAATTTGAATATTGTTGATTCTTTATGCTAACATTCACGGTTTTGTATGATTGTAATCAAAGTTATTTCTTAACAATATAAATTTAATAGCTACTCATGCTAAATTATTTTATCTTAATATATATTTTATTCTAATACTGTATATATTTTTATTGTAGATTATATTTGTACTTATTCTATATCATATTAACTCTACAAAGTTTGTAAAAATGAAATCTAGTGCTATGTACATGGTTTTAAACGGTTTTAAATTGTTTTTATGTACTTCTTTTAACTTTCCGTTAATTTCAATTATAGCATTGACACCTTTTAATTTTATCACTTTAAATGGACCTTTGAAAGGTGTCTCATATTTTTTTCTGTTTTCTCTTTTCAAGAGTACTAAATCACCTTGTTTCAAGTGTATCGGGTTTACTTTATTGTTTTTAATACGATTTTGTTTAACAATTTCAATGATTTCTCTGGCTCTATTAAGAGCATGTTTAACCGGGTTCTTAATTCTTTGGCATAGTTGTCTAAAACATAGAATTCTTAATTCTTTGGCATAGTTGTCTAAATCATAGAATTTCTCTTGATTATTTAAAATATCGTCTGGGAGATATAGTAACTTGCCAAATATCAATTCATATGGTGTGTAGTTGTTGTCTACATGTGGGGTTGTATTATACGCAAAAGTATAATACGGAATCCACTTGTCCCAGTCAGAATCCTCAGAATAACATGTACTCATTCAGTACCCTATGATTGCGTTCTACAGCGCCTAACGTTTCATGGTGATAGGGTGGAGAGAAAACCTTTCTGATTTTCAATAAGTTGCGAATTTCTTGCATCAAGCTATTTGTAAACTCTGTACCTTGGTCAGATTTTAGTATCTTGAAATGACCATATTTCAGTATAAATTCATTTTCCAGAGTGAATGCTACAGTTTTTGCATCCTTAGTCTCCATCAGTGCAGCTACTACGAACTTTGTTAGTTCGCACTGCATAGTCAAAATGTATCGATGATTGTTCGAGATTCTCAGAGGTCCAACCACATCAATAGCTACGGTTTCAAAACTCGTTGTCGGTGTGTCAGTCTTTACCATGTTTTCTTTAGTATTTTTTATTTGCTTGTTAATCTTGCATTGCTCACAATTGCTGACATACCTTTTAACCATGCTGTTCATGCTTTTTCAGCAATACCTTTGCTTTAACTTAAGTAACGTTTTTCGAATACCTAAGTGACCTCCTTGTGGCGTATCGTGATATTCACGTATTAATTGATTTTGCACTGCAGTGTCTTTTATGTTCTTCGGGGGTTCATATATAATTACGTTAATTTTTGCGCGCTGTTTATATTTATTTATTTGTTGCAACGTGTTGACTATACTTTTGAATTCGAATTTATGCATGAATTCAAATATTTTATCTTTACTTGAAAGAGCTAGCTCGAAAATATTCATTTCAGCCAATTTGTCCAATAACTTCTCCATAGTAGATACGTATATCATACTGGTATTATCGTTATTGACCGCTCTACAAGATCTCTTTGTACTTGTAATAACTGGAGGCTTGTCATTAACGGAAACTTGTTTCTCGTTAGATTTATCACCATCGCAGTATACAATTACTTCATCATTTGTCCGAACGATATCAAAATTTTTATTGTTGCAAAATATAAACTTTAATTTCATGACATTTCTTATGTCGGATAATGACGTACAATCCCAAACGTAAAGTTGATCAGGCTCTACAGTTGTCTTGGGTTCATTATCAATATCTTTATTTTCTTTGTCTACTTGCTTAGCAGACATTCCCCGAGTTAACGCCAACATTTCCTTTACATTTTCATCTCGTTCTAATGGAATCATCGATTTTAATATGTCGGAATCTATTTTAATTCTCGACAATGCGTCTGCATTACAGTTCATTTTGCCTTGTTTAAAAATTATCTCGAAATCATAATCTGATAAATCGAGTCTTATTCTTGTTAATTTAGAGGATGGGTTTTTGTGAGAGAAAAGTGACACCAATGGTCTGTGGTCAGTGACCACTATGAATTTTCTGCCATATAGATATGGTCTAGAAAAATTTATCCCCCAATGTATCGCAAGAAACTCTTTCTCAATAATTGGTTTGTTCACGTTGTGCTTACCAAGAGATTTACTAGCGTAGGATATAGGCAAATCGGATCCTTTTTCGCCTTGTGAGAGGACAGCCCCTAGAGCATAACTCGATGCGTCGGTAGTCAACACGAACGGTTTGTCGAAATCAGGATATTGCAAGGTCTCGAAAGCTTGTTGACATTCATCATCCCACGTGAATACAGCTTTCTTTTTCAGGAGATTATTCAGGCATTTAGTAATTTCTGCAAAGTCCGGAATGAAGCGCCTGTAATAGTTGCAAAAAGCTACGAATCTTCTGACTTCGTCTGCGTTTTGGGGAACAGGGTAATTTCTGATTGCTTCATTCTTTGAAGGGTCCGTTCTGATACCTTCGTCTGTTATCAAATGACTCTAAGTATACAACTTCTGATCTCAGAAATTGGCACTTATCAGGATTTAACTTGAGGTAATACTTACGTAGCCTCTGAAGTACCTGTGTTAAATTCCGATTATGATGACCGATACTACATCCAAACACAATAATATCGTCAACATACAGAAATGCTTTCGAACTAAGGCCTGACAGAGCTATAGTTAACATCCTTTGGAAACTATTGGATGAGATTTTAAGTCCAAAGGGAAGACGTTTAAACTGAAAATGACCATTTCCGGTTGAAAAAGCTGTTAAAGGTCTAGACCCTCTATCTAACTCAATTTGGTGAAATGAACTGGTCATATCTAGAGTTGAGAAATATTTCGCTCTACATAGTTTGTCCAGAACGTCTTCCAATCTGGTTAGTGGGAATTTATCATTGATGATTTTATTGTTTAAACGTCGAAAATCTACAACTAAACACCATTGCTTCTTGTCATTTGAACTCTTCTTTGGGACTACTAACAGTGGTGAATTGTAAGGACTAATAGATGGTTCTATTATGTCATTACTCTCCAGTTCCTTGAATTGATCGTTGATCTCTTCAAGCTGTGCATGGGGTAATTTATAGTTTTTGATATACACTGGCGTGATATCGGAAAGGTTAATTTTCTGTTTATAGAAGTTATTTACAGTCAGCTTATCGCCTTCCATATGGAATACATCTTGAAATTTCTCAACAATACTCAATACACTATGTATAGCTTCCTCATCACAATTATCGAGATTTATCTTTTTTGTCAATTTCTCAAGGCGGTCGGGGTTACTTTTATCTTCACATTTCGTGTTCCTCAATATGAGATAATCATCCAGAGGCTCAGTTTCAACCTCAAATTTTTCTAACTTAACAGGATGATCATTAACATTCAACACCTTAACATGGCATATACCTTTGGCTGGTAGAATGGTGTTGCTCAAGAAAACTCCATCTTGTTTTTCCTTATTAAGGATAATATAGTCTCTATCCCTTGTCAAATCAATTGGTAGTACGGTCTCTGTTCTTGCAGGTATCTCGATGTTGTAGGTATTCAATGGTTTGATGCTTATAGGGATGATTACTTCATCATCCTTAATATTGAAAGTTATCGTGTAGGTCTCATAATCTATCTTGGACCGATAATTTTCAAGGAAGTCTCTGCCAATAATCCCATCAGTTTTTATTGGGAAAGACTCTTCGACTATCTGGAATTCATTTGTTACATAACAATCAATTTGTAATTTCAAATTGGTTCTACCTAGAGACGTGATCGCCTGGTTTGTAATCCCAGTTAGTTTGCATCTATCATTTCTATTAATACTTCCACTGAATATGTTATTAAATTTACAATTGATACATCTGCACCTGTATCTACCAGGAAAGTGAGGTTTGTTTTGACATTCTTACAATGTAGTTCTTTAAAATTAGGACAATTACCAGAAATAGTGTACAGCTTATTACTATCTTTAAATCCGAAGTTGGATTCTTGTATTCGGTTCTCTACTCCGGGAGGGTTTCTAATAACTTCATGGCTTAATCCTCTCCGGAGGATCCTACGTTTCCCTGCTCTTGAACTACATTTACGTTTCTATAATTCTTACTATCATTATTGTTTCTGTAATTTTTCCGTTTCTTCTTTTGATAGTTCCCACCATTATTATCGTTCCCTTTATTACCATTTTTGTCACTTTTGTAGTAATTCCTACCCCTTTCGTTTCCTCTTTTGTCGTTGAAATTCTTGCCCTTCTTCCTGTAACTGTCATTTTTGCCTTTGTTATAAAACATAAAGTTACTTTGTTGAGTGCTCTCACTCTTCTCTAACTCGAGTGTCAGGTTTATGGCATCCGTTAAATTTTGAGGTCGGGCAGCAAATACAATGTTTTTATATTGGTCGTTCAGACCATTCTTGAATACGGTTAGGGCGTATGAATCGTTCAAAGTAGACACCAGTTGTTTCTGCGCAGGTGTAACCTTGTCACCTAGTTCGGTTATTTGGAACTGATTAAGCTCACTAATCAAGCTAAGGAGCTTCTCCTTATATTGCGTTACACTTGAACGCTTCTGAGACAATGAGTTAAGTGAAGTATGAATGTTTGCAACAGTATTTTTGGGTTTATATCTAAGAAACAATTTTGATTGCAACTCTGCTACCGTCTGTGGAATATCAGTACTAAGGTAAGTCCGAACATTATCTGATAACTTCACATTAACAACGAAATCGATTAATTCGGGTTTAGCTGCGTCTGCCAGCTTTTTGTCCATATATTCTAAAATTTTTATAAATGCGTTCAACTCCTTAGAGTTGCCATCAAACATAGGAATGGTCTTAATGGCCATGTGCAGGTCAAAATCTCCCATTTTGGCTAAAGGTCTTCTAGAATTTTCCAACTGTGCCAATAAAATTTCCTTCAGTTCTGTATACAGCTTTCTAAACAGTAATTTTGGCTCTAAAATCTCGGAATCCTCGAAATTGTTAAATAAAGCGTTTATTTCTACTTTAATATTATCTAATCTTTCAATTTTCTGTGTAACTGTTTCAAGCCTAAAGACCCGATTAATACTTTTTTTGCTGTTCGCTAATAACTTGTCAACTTCCTCAAGTAGAGCTTTAATTGTCTCCATAGGAGAATCATTATAAAAACGCTAGCCAAATTTATAATTCAAGAGAAGATGAACCAAAATTCATTTTAAGATTCCATGACATAAATATATTATATTATTATTATTTTTCTTTTTACAAACTCAAAGGTATACATTTGCTAGCCTAGCTACCTTTCTAGACACATACTTATTCTGATGCCTATTATAAAAATACATGAAAATAATTATTACTAAAAAAATTGTTGCTGTCGCCGTTGCTTGCTTGTACTCAACCAAAATTCCTTGGTTGGTTGTCGATGAACAGTTCCCCATTATTTTTGTACCTTTGTGTTAACTCAGCTTGTTGACGGAAAAATTCCTGTTTCTGCTCCCAGTGGCTAATTGCAATGAGTCGATATAAATTGCCACGTACCTGTCTTAGACGCACCTTGCGTGCTCCTCGCGTTTTCTTCCTTGGTGGTGGTTGCACCGATTCAACAGGTTTCGATGTGCGTCGCCTATACTCCTGGCAGGATCGCCATATCGTAAGTTTCGTTATAATCTGTAGTTGTGAATAATATACCTTAATATCAGCGTATAAACGCTAATGCCAATGGCAGCCTATGGGCACCTTTATGTTTAGTTGCGAGGAAATGAAAGAACGTCAATGTCGGCAGTTGGACTTCTAAATCAAGTCTGAATTTATTTTCGTCTAACTTTTCCTTAAATACAATTTCTTAACCTACTGAATACATTACTCATTTTAATTTATGTTCTACTTTAAAAATCTTGTGAGAACATGACTGACCCTTTCAAGTGGTAATTATGTCACCCGAAAATCTAGATCAATAAATACTAATATTTATTACTCAACCACTTGTCCTACATTCCATATTTACCCATATGTTATCTTAGCCATTCAACACTTCATCGTATGGCCACACACGAGTCATCATACGTACTTGTTCTTCATTGTCATATGATGCACTCAACTTTCATTCATAATTTATGAATGCAACGCTCTATACTTTACGAGGTGTGAAATATCGGCAAGAACATTTGTACAAATGTGCAACATGATACTTGACCGTGACCATGAAGTAATAAACATGATTGTTTATGGTTGGTCGCGTGGTCGAGTATGCACATGTGATTCGTGTGGAATTTTATCGTAGGAAATTGCATTCCAACTAGAATGATTGGAATGTAATTCAAGTTTGAGTAGTTTGATGTTGTGACATCACTACACCCAATTCAATACAAAACAAAAACCACTGGTTGCAGCCAGACTTCAACATCAGCCTTTCCACGGACATTGCCCGAATCAAGGGGGAAATCAACATGCTGACACATCAGTCAACCCTGTCTCGTCAATCAATCACACAACATGATGTTCATCAATACGGAGTATCATACGCCACCTTAGCTCTCATCGGCATCATATTGGGATGTTATGTAATACGACGCCTCATCTCCTCTCGAAGACAACAACAAGGTTATACAGAAGCAGTACCTCAACCATACAATCAAGCTGAATTAAACTTAACTGATGAGTTTTCTGTAAACGTTTAAATTTTGAACTTCTCCGTTCAAGGCGGGGAGTATGTTAAGATTTTCTAAATTTCCCAAAAAAAAACATAATTCATTAACTCTCAATCATTAATACATTTCACTATTAATTAAATTGTAGCTCGAACTAAGCAAAAAGTATTCCATTATATCCTCCAAATGCAATCCATAAATTAAATTGTAACTCGAACTAAGCAAAAAGTATTCCATTATTTTTATAAACACAAAATTCTCACGAGCAGATTCCCAAGACGGGAAAATCTATGTATGCAAGCATTTTAAGCGTAATGCATTGTCATCTCAAGTGCACATTCGTTCGCGAAGACATTCCAAATCATCAAATTACGTGCAAACAATTGTCTATGGACGAACGAATGTTTTGGCTTGAGATGAGAACAATACACAACATGTATCTAGTCTAGTCATTTAGTCAAGTAATCAAAATTTTGTTATAAAAGTAATTGTTTCGAATAAACGTTAGGTATTTTTGCTGGAAAACGTGGACCAAGCCTTTTAATTTTTCCTGCAGTGAGGCTGCTGTGGGACGTTATTTTAGCAGAATATCAGGATTGCTATAAATGGGATTGTATATTGATCTCTACGATTGGTGTTTTCACCTGTTGTCAGAAGAAATCTCTTGCAATTAGCGTTTGTGCAATTCCAAATTTCATCGGTCGCAGAATTACTGGGTAGAAGTTGGAGTTTGACTGGGTGATTTATCCGGTCAGCGAAGCTTACAGCGTCACCCATTGGAATTCGTGACAATTATATTTGATTTGGTGATTAACTAGATCAACCCGCAATTGGTGGATCACCAATTAGCAAATTCACATCCGAATATATTTTTTGGTGACCCCGTCGTGATCCTCAGTGGATTACGGAGATGGAGGCATTAGCGAAAGCCCAATTAGAGTTGGGAAAAACAATCGAACAAAATTTCGCCAACTTTAAAAAGGACGGCAAGGACAGGAAAACCGAAGAGTACGTCAAGCAAAGGTTGGCTGTACTTGACACGAATCCAAAGATTTTTGAATCGAACCACAAAGTGCTTTGCACTTTCATGGAAACGCATGGTGATCATTCATATTTCGCCAAAAACTACTTTGATCAGATCAAAGAGATAATCACCAAGCATTCAGACGGCCTCAATGAGATACTGAAAAACCTCCATTCAGATGCACAGCATGAAACTGGAGCTAGTGGTGTAGCGCGATTATTGAAGCAACGAAAAGGTCTCGTTGCGTATGCTCGCCAACTGATCAACGATATTGAAGATCGAATTAAAGAAGAACAGTCACAACAATTTTTCGAATTTAAACTTGGCTTATTGACCAACCAAAAAAGGCTGCTAGATGAGAACAACCAGGCCATATGGGAAGTATACGATGGTTACGGAGGCAGTGAGGACAAGATGGTGTACGATGAAATCGACACCAATATCCAAGAGGCAATAGTTTTAATGCAAGAAAAACTAGCACACTTGCAAAGTAGTAGCACTTCAGCTACTGGAACCATTGAGATGGGGATTAAACTTCCGAAAATATCAGTGCCTACTTTTGATGGTAGCTATTTGAAGTGAACACAGTTCAAGGAGCTGTTTACATAATTAGTAGACAAGCAGAGGGTCAGTGAAGTACAAAAGATGTACTATTTAATAAGCAATCTCAGCGGAGAAGCCCATGGTTTAATCCAACATTTACCAGCATCTGGGCAAAATTACAAGGCAGCATGGGACATCTTAAAACAAAGATATGACAACAAAAGATTGCTAGTTGCGTCATTTTTGAATAAACTGATGAACCATCCATCTGCTCAAACCGAATCAGCACAGACCATCAAGAGACTGCATGACGTAACCAAAGAATGTATAATGAGCCTTGAAACCCTGGGGCTCCAAATACATCATTGGGATCCGATATTGGTCTACATCGTCTCAAAGAAATCGGATAAAACTACTTACTCCTTATATGAGCAATCTTTGGTTAATCCAAGATCATTAGAAACGATGACGCACCTTTTATCACTCTTGGAGACACGTTTTTAATCGCTCGAAACCCTCAATCACAGGGTCATGGAGAGAATCGGAAAACCCACGAAAGGTCGAGCTTCTACATTGCTGACAAGCTCAGATAAGTTGATGTGCTACATCTGTAAGCAATCTCATCATCTGTTTTCTTGCAAAGAATTTCGAGACAAATCTGCACAACAAAGACTCGAGGTTGTAAACAAGAATCAGTTATGCCGCAATTGTCTCAAGCCTGGACATGGAGCATCCACCTGTACAGCCGGAGTGTGCATGAAATGCAAGTCGAAGCATAACACTCTTCTTCACCGAGACCTTGAAGAAAAGAAGAGCGAGAAAGAAGCCTTCAACAAACCACGTACTGAGGCATCCACATCTGGAATTAAAACAGCATTGATGACACAGATGGCATCGAATGGCGGAGCTTATGTAGTGCTAGGTACAATTGAAGTGGTAGTTTCGACAAGTAATGGCCAAAATATTAATTGCCGAGCAGTATTGGTCTCAGGGTCGCAAATAAACTGCATAACAGAAAAGCTCGCCAAGAAGCTTCAAAGTAAGGGTGTTGTCTGCCCCATCAACATCCAGGGTGTTGGCCGTACCACAGATACAGCTGCGAGAAGAACTTCGATCTGTATTCGTTCCAAGGAGCGAACGTATGCCGTGCAGCTTGAGGCATTCATTTTATCACAAATTACCACAAACCGGCCTTCAAGATATTTGGACACAAGTACATGGGGCATACCTGCCAACGTCAAATTAGCTGATCCACACTTCTCGAAACTGGGTTCAATCGATATCTTAATCGGAGCTGAACATTATTACGCTATCGTTAAAAGCGAGCGCATAAATCTTGGAAAAGGTCTTCCTATTTTGCAAGGTACAACATTTGGTTGGGTTATCGGTGGAAAGATCAGCCATCAGCAGGAGCGTGATACAGCATCGTGCTACATATGCACTCAAGAATCTGTCGACATAAACGCACAAATAGAGCGATTTTGGCAACTCGAGACGATTGAAGAATCTCCTTCACAAACAACTGAAGAGAGGAAATGTGAAAGGTTTTTCAAAGAAACCACCAAACGAACAGCATCGGGCCGTTTTGTTGTAAGACTTCCGTTCTCCGAGGACCCATCAACTCTAGGAGAGCCAAAAGAGCTAGCACTTTGCCGATTCGCTTCCATCGAACGAAAATTCCTGAAGTCCCCGAGCCTCAAGGAAGAATATTGCGATTTCATGAGAAACTATGCAAGATTAGGGCACATTATTGAGATCAATGTTAAGCGCATATCTGGACCACACTGCTTCCTACCACATCACTCAGTTATTAAGCCGGACAGCGATACTACCAAATTAAGGGTAGTATTCAATGTATCCGCCAAAACATCGACCAACATTTCCTTAAATGATAAATGATATTTTCCAAATATACAATCTGTTTTTACAACCACAACGCGCGTTTTATTCTTTATTCTTATTCTTGACCTACTTACGAAAGTGCTTTAAGTGTTAAAATCAAATAAATAGCTTGAGTGCGTGATCCCCTATAATTATGATTTTCGTTTATTAACAATTGCTGTCTTTTATGTACATTTGGTTTTGTTGCTCATGACCTACATACTAAAGTGCTGTAGTGCGCGTACACTTATTATAACGAAAAACGATTTAATTTTTACTTGCTGAATGTGATTTTTTTTATTGCTTTGGGCTAAGTCCACAATTTGTATACTTCGTTCTTACTTTTGACCTACTTACTTAACTGCTGTAAGTGTGTTTTATTCACTAAAATTAAAAATAACATCAGTGCACGAACTCAAATAGATCTTATAAAACCATTTTTATAAAACGATTTAAAACTGTTTTTTTTTTACAATGAGCATTAAATGCAGCCTCCCGAACTGCATCGCATTCGACAATTCGTTTAAATTTGTCACCTGTAGGGCCTTCTGTAATATAAAGCTTCATGGAGCATGCATGGATGCGCCTAGAGATTGGTACCATTAGTACATGGACAATCATTTTATATGCTCGGATTGCCAAGGGTTTGATGTCACACTACGAAATATGTTCGATAGACTGATAGGCTACATTGATAAGCTGAACGATGAAAAAGACAGCCTGATTTCACGACAGCAAAAGCAGTCTCGAGCCAATGACGACAGCTTTGTAGAAATGGCATGCAGTTTTGACGAACTAGCTGCCAGAATTACGGAGAGCAACAAAAAAGTGTGTAGATCGCTTGATTTGCTTGATTCTCAACTCGCTTCGATCAAAGAGACTTTTTGTGCTATTCCCCGAACGAAAACGATTGTTGCAAAAATTCTTCGTCTCTACAAAATATAGTTGAGAAAATGCTAGAAAAGCATCATAGCAGCCTCGAGAAAATGACTTCATCCCTTTTCAAACCTAAGGACCATGTAGATTTATCTCAGCTGCTATCGAAAATTAATAATGTCGAAAAGTTGTGCTGCAATCTCATTCAAGGTCAACAAAATAGTCTCACTAGGCCGACGATCACTCATCCATTGGTTACAGACTTCAGTAACACAACGCCCCCTACACCACGTAATCCACGACATATCTACAAATTTGGCACCTTCTGGTCCGCTGAAGAGTGGGACAGCAGAATACAGAAACTTGCAGACTCAAACCCGCAGGCTGACTACAACATATTTTTTGTTAAGGGTTCAAGAAAATTCAATAACCCAATCACAGTTCGGAAGTTGTTAGAAGATGTCCTACTTATCAGTGGATGCAAGGTTGCGGAGCTTCCTTTCCGGCATCAACGACGACGAGAGTTTAAGGTATCTATTCCCACAAGATACGCCTGGCTGTTTAAGAGCTTCAAGAAGAAAAATAGTGCCTGTTCCTGGAATGGCTTGCTATTCAAACAATGGAACGAACATAATACTGGCCCTGAATCCAAAGATAGTGGTAATTTAAGTAGCCTTAGGCATATTTGTAAACTCTCAGATAGTAGCCATAGCCTATCAATCAATACTCACGTTAATCCCAGCTCTAAAACCACTTCTCCCTCGCATAAACAATTGAATATTAATCACACTTCTTCGGCTGGCTCAACATTGCACTCCGTTTGTGTACGTGCTGGCGATTCTGAAACAGCTTCAAATTCCGTGGCATCTTGTGCACAAGAGTTGGATGCAGGTCCCTGCTTGTTACCTAAATCCACTGATCAGGATAGATACATGAATTTTGTCCGTGGAGAGGACTTGATTCCTGTTTCACCTGGATCTATTACTCATCCGTTATCGCCTGCCTCAAACAACTCAACCAAGACATTCTTAGACCCTCTTCTGCCCCTTCAGTCAAGGCAACTATGGTATCGGGAGCTGATCTGGAAAAAAGATACCTTATGTCTTGACTGAGAGATAAAAAAATTTACGAGTCCGTTCGTCTTTACCTTTCTTATATGTACAAGGCGCCAGACACAACCTGCATAGACGGTAAAACAAAAACCAGCTTGAAAATCTTGATTCAAAGAGAAGGGCTTCCAGTCGATCTTGAGGCTCTTAGGCTCGTTTATTTCTCATTCCATGAAGAGTTAGGTGTCACTCTAAATCAAGCTATAAAAGATCTTGAAATATATGCATCACATGTAAGCTCCAACTATATTTCGTCACTACAAAGAACTAGAGAACATCACAATAAATTTTTTCGTCCCCTATAATCAGCAAAGCCTCAAATTATTTTACCACAACTGAAGAGGTATGCGCAGTAAATTAAATAAGTTTTTCCTTGACGCAAAATCGTGCCATTTTAATGCTATCACCCTTTCCGAAACATGGTTGACGGATTCTCACATTAATGAAGAAATTCTGGATAGTAACTGGAGGATTTACAGAGATGACAGGGACCCGATTATCACTGGCCAGTCAAGAGGAGGCGGTGCATTGATCGCCATACATAACTCCTTCATGAGCGAGCCAGTTAACTGCACGCCGCATAATTCATTCCAGCATAAAGTGGTCAAAATAAAAATGGGAAAATCTACTGTGTTTATTGGCGGTTTTTATGTCCCTCCTAAATCGAATGATACTGTTTTCGACAATGTCTGTAAAATTATAAGTGATATCACTGCAATGACAAACGAAGACGATAAAATTATCATTACTGGCGACTTTAATAGACCTAATATAAAATTTGTGATCGACAATGACGATGGTCGACTCCTTCCGGTGAATCTCCTTGATAGTAATGATTTCAAATTAATGAGCACCTTCTATAGTAACGACTTGCAGCAGATATCTCCTGCTCCCAACCAGAACGGTGTATGGCTAGACCTTATTTTTTCTAATACATACGACGAAGTTGTGGCCAGTTTAACTGATGACAACGAGAATCTGTTTTCGAACTCGAGACATCACTCCACTTTGTCTATTGAACTGTCCACTCCTGATACTTTTAATTCTATTTCGTACAATCAAACTATTGTATATGACTTCCGCAATGGTGATTATGGAAACATTAATAGTCTTCTATCCAGCATTGACTGGTACGGTACTCTGTCAACGTTAGATTTGGATACGGCTCTATCCACCTTTTATCGTATAATCTTTGACGCCGTTGAATCTTTCGTACCGAAAATCAAGAAAAGGGATAAGATTTCTGAACCATGGCTGGGGAGTGATCTGAGACATTTACGTAACCAGAGAAATAAACTATATAGGCTCCTAAGAAAAGATAAATGAGTAAGCGATGCGACTAAGAGTAAATATAACGAACTTGCACTTGAATTCAATATTAAATCGCAAGAGGCCTATCAAACATACGTTAACGTTATGGCGGAGGAAACTATATCCAATCCGAAAAAATTCTTCGACTTTGTTAACGTTAAGCGCAAAACATCTGGTTACCCGTCTTTAATGTCATACAACGACTCCGACTCGTCCTGCACCGAGCAGATCTGTGAATTCTTTGCTGATCATTTTCAGCATGTTTACTCCAATCCAGTCAACTCGCCTCATTTTGAGTCGCTAGAAATAGCCACACAGATCTTAATTGATAACATCACCATTTCTGAAGATGAAACTCTTCATGCTATTGAAGATCTTGATCTACTTAAAGGACCCGGCCTTGACCTTATTCCTCCTTGCTTCCTGTCCCTCTGCAAAAATGAATTGGTTAGATCTCTCTTCCTTATTTTTAATAAATCGCTAACATCTGGTATATTTCCCAAACTTTGGAAACCATCCTTTATAACACCAATTCACAAAAAAGGCGATAAGCGGCGCGTGGAGAACTACAGGGGTATTGCTATCCTCTCTACTATGCCTAAACTGTTCGAAAAAATTATCTGCAGTAAAATTTCCCCTATTATAGAACCGTATATGAATGAACAGCGACATGGCTTCCGTAAAAACAGGTCTACCACCACTAATCTTATTACCTTGACGTCGGATATTCTTTGTAGCATGGAGCAAGGCTTCCAGGTAGATGCAATATATACAGATTTCAGTAAAGCGTTCGATCGAGTGGACCATGAAATACTGGTGAATAAACTTCGCATTTTTGGCATCTACGGTTCACTGCTCTACTGGATTCAGTCATATTTGAAAGACCGCACACAATGCGTTAAGTTTCAAGGTCGGTTGTCTCGTGAGTTCAATGTCACCTCTGGAGTACCTCTGGGCAGTCATCTTGGTCCACTCCTCTTCAATATTTTCATCGCTGATCTTTCTACATTACTGTCTGATGTCTCGCACCTGTTTTACGCCGATGACCTCAAACTGTATCACTGTATACAATCCTTATCCAATGTATCTTTTCTTCAATCTAAGTTAGCAGCTCTCCTTCAGTGGTGCGATAGTAACCAACTTGCTCTTAATATAGAAAAATGCCAGATAATAAGTTTTGCAAGAAAAAAGAACGTTATCTTACATGATTATGATATTAATAACACACGTTTGAACAGAGTCGAGAGAGTTGTCGACCTTGGCAAAGTCTTAGATACTAAACTCCGCTTTAACCTCCATTATGATGAAATCCTGAGCAAGGCTTATAAAATGCTAGGTTTCATTAAACGTAGAGCAAAAGAGTTCAGAAATATCTGGGCTACTAAATCTCTGTACACCTCACTTGTCCGTCCACTTCTTGAATACGGCTGCACAGCCTGGGACCCCATATTCGACATTCATAGTCGCAGGTTAGAGTCAGTGCAAAAACAGTTTTTGCTCTTTGCCCTTAGATCCTTGTATGATCCTACTTCTTTCCACAATCTTCCATCTTATGATGTTCGACTTCACATAATCAACCTGACTACACTGGCTTCTAGGAGAGTTGCATTGTCCGCTTGCTTGCCCTTTGATGTAATAAGAGGCAACATTCAAACTACATCCTTGTCAGACAAAATACACTTAAATGATCTTATAAGAGCCACAAGACACACACCAATGGTAACCGTGCGTATGCACCACACCAATGATGTTCCTTTACGTGTCGTTTTTAATTTTCGACATGATGGTGTCGTTAATGTCTTCAATTACGTCGTTAATGTCATCAATGTCAAGAATTGGTGGTCAATGTCATTTTAATCTATCAAATCAAAATGTCAGTGGGTGTGTGACTTCTGACTTGCATTGTGAAGTGAAGTAAATTTTTATTATTCGTGGATTAAAAAGGATTTAAAATGGCTGGCCGCCCTAAAAGTAAAGCTTATGATGAGCTGAACTATAAAATAGTGAAAGTTAATAATAAACATGCAGCATACTGCCTCATATGCTGCAAAAATTTGTTGAATACTGAGGAAGCTAGATTAAGAGCACACAGGTGAAACTATTTTTATTCCTTCTCGCAAATTGTCCTTAGGTTTTGATTCTCTTTGTAAGAAATGTGTGCAAAATCTCAAATGAATCGAAACCATCCAATCTAAATGAAGAAAATATCGTTTTTTACGTTAACGAAAATGAAAACATTTCACTTATAGAAGCAGGCGATATTAACGTAGGTTTATGTAAGTATTAAATTTAGCTTACTATTTGAAAAAAAGGCCAAGTATTTAATCGCTTATAGATGGAATCAATGGTAATCAATTGGATACAGGTAGCAGAAACGTTGATGCATCCAGCTCAGATTTGCCTTCAACAAGACCAGGCTCATCAGTATCGTCATTTGAATATGGCTCATATTCAAACAGCAATCAACTGCCATTAAACTCATCCATATCTTCTAGCAAAAACAGAAAGCGGCAAAACTCAAAGCAAAGTTCCTCGTCTATTGCCGCCTTTGCTGACAGATTGACTCCAAAGGAAGAAGAGGAGATTAATGAATCATTGGCAGAATTTTTTTTTTGGATGCAACATTCCCCTGAGTGTTGTGGGCTCAATTTATTTTAAAAATTTTGTCAAAAAAATGAGACCGGCATATGTGGACAAAATTCCAGGACGGAAAACGTTATCAACAAAATTATGGATAACGCATATGAAAAATGTTTATCTTCAGCAAAAGAAAAAATGAACTCTGACTCTGTTTTGTTAATTGATGGCTGGAAAAATTCTTCAAATAATACAAAAACTGTAGTTTCAATGCTTCATAACGCTAACGGCGAACAGGCCTTTTTAGAAGCATGAGATGTTACGGGAGAAAGCGAAACCGCCGAAAGACTTGCTGAGATTGTATCAGAATCAGTTGATTTGGCCGAAAAAATCTATGATTCTCATGCATATGCAGTTGTGTCTGATAACGCTAGTGCGATGACCAAAATGGGTAAGATTACCAAGCATTTTGTATGGAAAAGTAACTGCAGCAGCCATACAGGAAACCTTCTAGCGAAAGACGTTCTGAATAAAGAACTAAATCAAAAAGTCTCATCCGTCTTGAAAGAGTTCAAACAGCCAGATTTGGAAAAGAAAATTATTGAGAAAGGTGGAAGCAGAATGAAATTGCCATGTGAAACACGGTGGTGCTCGCACCGCGATGCGTATTATTGCTTTAGAAAAAATGAACAATACATGAAACTGGTAACAGCGGAATCAAAAGTAAAACCCAACATAGTTGCTTTACTTTTTGACTCACAATTCATGGATGATATCAAAAACCAAATAAGTTTATTGGATCCTATTTGTGATTTGATCAACAAATGTCAGTCTTCTAATTGTTCTGCAGCAGAGACAGTTGAAATGTGGCTCGACCTGAAGTTGCCTGAAGAATTTAAAAGGCAGTTGAAATCACGACAGGAACTAGCTTTGAACACTTATGCCTTGACGGCGTATTACTTGCATCCATTTTTGGACAATGCAAAGCTCAGCAAAGAACACGATCAAACCATTTTTGAGTTCCTTTTTAAAAATCTTCATGGCCCTGGCATTGAAGAGTGGGATAGTTTTCGCCATAAATCGGGATTTTTTCAACGACTTTATGAAAAAGACATAAAAAATCCACTTGTTTTCTGGGGCATGGCAGAAATCTAATATTCAAATTTAGCTAAAATTGCTATAAGATTGTTGCAAATACCAGCTTCTTCTGCCCAAATTGAAAGAGTTTTCTCCAGCTGGGCTCATGTCCACTCTTCAGCAAGAAATCGTTTAACATTCCAGCGATCAAAAAAACTGTTATATATTTATTATACACTAAGAATAAAAGATCTAACTCGTTTAGAAAATGAAGATGATATTGAATATTAAGTACATCTAACATTTTTTTGTGTATGAGAAAAGTTATTAATAAAATATTTTAATAACATTGTTTGATTTCTTTTGTAAAGGTTTTTGTACTTTCAGCACCTACTTCAATCTCTTCATTTCACACTGAATAACATTTCAGTAGTGACACGTCGGCTATAGAAAAATGATTACCAACAATTGGACAATCAACTTCCTTTTAACTCAAAGGTGAATTTTTCGAGACTCCATCTCAGTCTATGAGGTCAATATTTATGTTTTGGGTATCGTATTGTCTACATTGCATATTGTTTCCAGGTTGTGTCCTTGTGTCGATAAGTGTCGTTAATTACCAGTTAACGACATGACATTGACGACATGTCGATAACCGTGTAGCCGACATCACGTAGTCTACGTCGCACATCACTGCACCACACGAACTATGCTAGCAATGAGCCGATTGACAGATGCTGTAAAGCATTCAACAGGTTTAGCGTTCATTACTCCCCAACCATCTCCAAATCCAATTTTAAGAACCAAATCTTAAATGTCCTCAACGCCGCTATTTCATAAATGTTTAAATTAAGTTTGTATTTTTTTTTGTAATTACGCCTTGCTTGGTGAAATAAATAAAACAATATATTGCACACTGGCCCCAAAATACAAGAAGACATTATGTCAGTCCTGCTGCGATTCCGGATGACTCGGTATGTCTGCACGGCCGACATCGAGAAAATGTACAGGCAAGTCCAAGTAGCCGACGAAGATCGGAAGTTCCAGATGATAATGTGGAGACAGAATCCACAAGACGTCCTAAGATATTTTCAGCTCAACACTGTCACTTATGGAATGACTTCGGCGCCTTATCTAGCCATCAAATGTCTGCACACTTTAGCCGAATCATTCGAGAGACAAAACCCATTGGCTGCTGAGGCAATTAGAGAAAACATGTATGTGGACGACGCCATGTTTGGGGCAGACAGCATTATAGAGTTGCTAGAGAAACAGAAGCAGATCGTAGAAATCCTAGCAACCGGCAGATTTAAGTTGAGAAAATGGTGTTCGAATCATGAAGCACCTACGAAAAATATACCTATGGAGGATAGAGCAGTAAAATTCGAACTCTCCGATAATAAGGAACATGAAGTCAAAGCCCTAGGCCTTGCATGGCTACCTCAGGTGGATGAATTTCGAATTACTCTATCGTATAATGAGGTGGAACGATATACAAAGCGCAAAATATTATCGAATATCGCGCACATATTCAATCCATTGAGACTGCTGGGCCCAGTCACGGTTATGGCAAAGTTAATACTCCAAAAACTATGGGACTTAAAGCTTGATTGGGATGACGTGGTACACGACAATTTACAGTACGGGTGGGCTCAATTTAACCGAAGCTTAACGGCACTCGATACAATACAAATACAGCGTCATATCGCCGCACACAGAGTAGCACGCACTAAAGAAATGCATGTATTTTGTGACGCCTCGGAGAAAGCATATGGAGCCGCGATTTACATACGCACTACCGCAGCAGACGGTACAATAGTGGTAAGGCTTCTGTGTGCGAAATCAAGAATAGCTCCGCTGAAACCAACAACAGTACCATACCTAGAACTTTGTGCTGCAAAGCTGGGATGTAGCTTGATGGCACGAGTCTGCAAGGATTTAAAATGGAGAGAACGTGTCTGCCTCTAGACTGATTCGGAGATCGTCTTGGCGTGGCTACGAACACCAGCTTCTTCGATGCAAAAGTTTGTAGCGAATCGAGTTGCTGCTATCCAAGAGGTTGCAGAAGCCAATTTATGGAGACATGTGTTATCCAAACAGAACCCTGCAGACTTGATATCTCGAGGAATTTCACCCAAAAAATTCAACAACTGCCAACAGTGGTTTTATGGGCCATTATTTCTACACGGCAAGGAAACGGCATGGCCAAAAACCGAGGTATCCTTAGACGTCACTCTTGAAATGAGACAACCAAAAGTGGCATTACCAATCACCTTAAAAAACCCTTTTTTCGTTTATTCACTCACACACCTCAGCTCAATAATCCGAATCAAAAGGACCGTTGCTTTTTGCCTCCGGTTCATCAACAACGTCCGCAACAAAAGTTCAATCGCCCGCAAAGGAGAGCTCACAGTGTTGGAGCTAGAGGAAGCCACGGAGACAATCTTGCGAGAAGTACAAACGACAGCTTTCTCTAAAGAGATAAAGGACCTTCTTACGCACAAAGGCGTTGATAGCAGAAGTGCCGTAAGCAGTTTGACACCATTCCTTGATGAACGAAATCTCATTAGAGTGGGAGGCAGACTGGATAATGCAGATCTCTCATAAGAAGCCAAGCATCCCATATTGCTCCCAAAACAACATGACATCACCAAAATGATTATGAAACTATAGTCATGTAGGACCGCAGGCGTTAATAGCAATCACGCGTCAAAGATACTGGCCACTCAACGGCAAAACAATAGCAAGATCGATTGTACGGAACTGCGTTCTATGCTCCAGATTGAAACCCAAACTCTTCGAGCAGATCATGGGTGATCTACCCAAGGACAGAGTGCAGCCAGCTCGTCCGTTCCTCAAAACTGGTGTTGACTTTTGTGATCCAATCTACGTTCGACTGGAAATATGAGGGAAGGCTCCGCAAAAGGCTTATATAGCCGTCTTTTGCTGTTTCGCAACCAAAGCGGTCCACTTAGAGGTTGTGAAGAACCTCACCACTGAAGCTTTCATTATGGCGCTCAGACGATTCACTAGCAGGCGTGGTTACTGCCAGACTTTTTACTGCGACAACGCAACGAACTTCGTTGGGGCGAACAATAAATTGAACGAAATGACTAACACCTTGTACAGCAACGAAGCGGCACAAACCATAACCAATTTGCAGTAGAACGGCCGATCAATTTTAAATTTATTCCACCACGAACCCCGCATTTCGGGGGATTATGGGAGGCTGCGGTAAAATCTGCAGAGGAATTATTCTATAAAACTGTTTCTGGACCAATCACCTATGAAGAGCTCACAACAATCACAGCGGATATTGAAGCTTTACTGAACTCAAGGCCGGTATCGAATGACCCAAATGACCTTTCAGCGCTTACATCTGGTCATTTCTTGATAGGTGGACCACTTAATGCATCTATTGATCCTCATGCTCAACCATTAGGACAATCGCTAGTTGAAACGTCCAAGGAGCTAAAGCGGATAAAAAACGACTTCTGGCAACGATGGAGTAAGGAGTATTTAAGCGAGCTCGAACAAAGAAACAAATGGAGATCTCCGACTGAGAACGTGAAACCTGGCACAATGGTGGTCATTAAGGAAGACAATAGTCACCCATATAGCTGGCCTCTGGCACGTGTCCTGAATACATTCAAAGGCAAAGATGGAAAAGTAAGAGTTGTTGAGGTCAAAACAGTAACGGGAGTTTTCAAACGTCCCATTCAGAAACTGGCCCCGCTGCCTGTCGACATTCACAGCAATATCATGGCGAATGAGACATTAAACGATACGATCGCTGAGCCAGCCGTCGAAAAGCATCCCACGTTATCTACTCCAAAGAAGCAAAAAAGGGTACCGTCATTACTGTCGACACTATTGGTATTGTGCCTGATACTCCCAATACAAGGCACAACTGAGGTCAAAATTACGCCGTTCAAAACATAACCTGGGATTTATTTTGAAAAGTTGGGTTCAGCGTCCTTGATCACGGACGAATGGAATATGATTGTATACTACGACATGAAGCCCTATTGGACGGAATGCGATCTTGTAAACAACGGGACAGATCAGCTTAGGAAGTTCTACAATCGTTTGCTCGACCACACAGCATGTCTAGAAACGATCGATCACTTTATGACAACGCTGATTGAACTAAATAATTATAACAGGCTGCTCAATCAAGTACCACCATCTAGAACAAAGCGATCACCTTTAAATATTGTTGGGAACGTCGCTAACTCTCTGTTTGGCGTCCTCGACTCGCGATACGCCGAAAAGATGTCAAACATTATTAATGAGCTGAACACCAACGATAACCACCGCCTCGACCTGATAAAAAAACCAGACATCTATCATCGACTCTACAACTAATCTCATTCGAAAAATCCACAGAGACGACCTCACGGCAGCTGCAACAGTTTGACTTTTACCTGAACATAACCATGGATGCAGTAAATCAAATAAACAAAGCAGCGGATAATCAAAGATTACTAGAAATTTTTAATTCTCTATCGATACGACTGATCTTAGCAATATCCAACCTACAACGTATCCAGGCGCTCCTCATCAACGTCTTAACAGACACGCAGCATGGAAAAGTAAATCCAATGCTGGTTTCACCAACCCAACTGCAGCACCAGCTACAAATGGTCAAGGAGCATGTTCCGTCTCATCTTCGACCGCCCTCAGAGACTGACAACTTAATACGTACATATGGATTGTTATCCATTGAAGGAAGAGCGGTTCAAAATCAGATCATATTTCGAATCCGGATCCCATTGTTCGCAGATATGAAGTATGAGCTACTATCAGTCATACCGGTACCTATCATAAAGAATGAAACATTCCTCATCGTAAATCCAACCGCTCTGTATGCACTAACTAACCTTCGAAGAGATTAATACTATCCGATCAATGACCAAAATCTGATTTCTCTATGCTCGAGGTTTGGAAATTCCAACTGGATCTGTAAACTTGGCCGATCCATCAAAAAATTCACAGGTAACGAACACGTTTGCGAGTTATCCATTCTCTTCCATAAATCAATCTTTCAACCTGCACCTTCACGAACGCAGATCGCATACAAAGGTGGACACAATTGTCAACGAGCAACTCCTGGATTTACGCTTTGAAGGAGGCAATAACCATTAGTGTCATTTGTGAGAAACGGTTCTCACAACACAACATTCAAGGAGTCGGCACTATCACTATTCCTTCTGGATGTTCCATCAAGTGTGACAAGACAACCCTGGAAGCTAGTCACTATACCAACTCCGTAGACGCCGTAGTTATGTCAATTACAGACATAAGTCCGGGTATACCCAATTCAATACAAAACAAAAACCACTGGTTACAGCCAGACTTCAACATCAGCCTTTCCAAGGACATTGCCCGAATCAAGGGAGAAATCAACATGCTGACACATCAGTCAACCCTGTCTCGTCAATCAATCACACAACATGATGTTCACCAATACGGAGTATCATACGCCGCCTTAGCTCTCATCGCCATCATATTGGGATGTTATGTAATACGACGCCTCATCTCCTCTCGAAGACAACAACAAGGCTATACAGAAGCAGTACCTCAACCACACAATCAAGCTGAATTCAACTTAACTGATGAGTTTTCTGTAAACGTTTAAATTTTGAACGCAGGGGGAATGCCGGTCGACAAGACCACTCTTGGAGGCTAGCATTCTTTGGGGAGTTCCGCCCCCACGTACCCGAGGAAATCCCCGCAGGGAGAAAGCCGGTCGACAAGAACATTCTTGGAGGCTAGCATTCTTTGGGGAGTGCCGCACCCACGGACCCGAGGATATGGGGGGTGCCGTGAGGTTCCCTCCTGGGATGACAGGAAACGACTCTTATTGTATCTGGACTACGCTTTGGACAACGAACTGGAATTGACGCTTTGGGCTGGCGGATGTGATTGTTTGGACCTAGTTGCTTTGCACAGTAGCGCCGAGGTGAAACTTGTGTGTGAACGGCTCCAATTCAACTATCATACCGTCTCCGTCCCGGTAAAACCTTGGTAGGCCTTGGAGTACGTTCGAAGCTCGCACCATTGGGTTGGTGGTGTAGGTTCGGTTGAGACGGACTCCCGATTAGAGCTGGTCTGGCTCTGAGCACTTGTCCCCATAAAGGCTTGTGCCAACCCTCGCATGGCCTCCCTGCTCTGCAAAGATAACCATGGGACCAAAAAGGCGACTACACACACGAACGGAGATAGCGGCTCCGAGGGGGGACCCGATAAAATGGAGCAAATAAAATCAACAGATCAAAAACATCCAACAAATGAAACCACAAACAAACAGGACGCTAACACGGAGAACCCTTTCAGGCAAAAACCGCTGTTGGCAAGAACACCGATAAAACAAGTCACCGATTGCGGGGGGAGGCAGCAAACCCCAGAAACACTGTCAAAGTCAACATCACAGGTTAAATCATCGGAGACAGACCACAGACGGACTAACGAACGAAAGAAGGCAGAGTGCGTTGTGCAACCTGGCATCATTGCGGCCTTTGGGCGCAGTAAAAGGACGATGCGCACCTCGGAGCGCCTAGTGCAAGACGTACACAATCCGGATCAAGCTGCGACACCAACAGAGGCCAGTGTAAGACTGGGGGAGGGAGAAGTTTTGCCGTTGGCCGACGCCACTTCAAACGCGACCAAAGCGATAGAAGCAAAAGGGCTAGGAAACGGGGGCCTCTCCCAAGAGGTGGCGCCAAATAACACAATCGCCCTTGACCGCGCCGAAGAGGAGCGGCTTACTCGGAAAGCGGGGAATATCGTCAAACAACTGAGGGCTGCCTGCGAAGTGCAGAAAAACATAGGTAAGAGTGTCAAGAATGGCATTCTTGAACTGGAGGAGCTTTTTGGCCGCATAACGCACTACAGGCGGAGGTGGCTTGCAACCGAAAAGCACCAAAAAGACACACTCTCCCTCGAGGCATCAGTGGGTCCTAGCAGCAGCAAAAGAATGGCCGGTAGCCCAATTGAAGGCGACCGTGAGAAAAGGAGGAAGGACGAGACCATAAACGAAGTTGACACTCCAGGCGAGGAGTTTCATGTGGTGCGAAACAAGGCAGCGAAATAAGCGGCCAAAAAGCTACTCCTAGAAAAAACAGACAAAGAGTTCAACCACGAAAAGAACAAAGAACCCCCCGATGTACCGCAGAAAACAAAAAGCAAACCGCGGCGCAAACCCTTGCGAGAGGCACTGCTTATTAAACCAACTAAGGACCGAACCTACGCAGATGTCCTCCGTGAAATTAAAGGAGCGGTCAAGCCAGACGACACCAAAACTGCCATCAAAGCACTTCGACCAACCCGGACCGGTGGCTTGCTGGTGGAATTCGGGCCAGAGGCCACAAACAAAGATGCATTCCGTGATGCGGTTCAAAAGGTTCTTGGAGATGCGGCAGTGGTTGCCTCGCTCGAACCAATGGCCACCCTGGAAATCAGGGACCTCGACTGCGTCATGGACAAAGCTGAAGTAGAGGATGCCATTAGGAGGGAGTTCCCCAGCTTAAGTGAAGTCAAGGCAAGATTGACACGTGAAAACACAAGGGGGCAACGCATGGCTATTGTCGAACTAGCTGATAAAGACGCCCAGCAAATCCTGGCGAAGGGCAAAATTAAGATAGGTTGGGTGATCTGCAGGATACGGAGAAGAGCGATCCCTATCCGCTGCTTCAGATGCCTCGAATACGGAGACACCGCGTATGGCTGTAGGGGACCCGACAGGAGATCTCTGTGTTACAAATGTGGTGAAACGGGGCACAAAAGGAAGGAGTGCACGAACGAGGCAAAATGCATTCTTTGCAAGGATGCTAAGCTAGCACCCGGCGACCTCAAACATGAGCCAGGGACAGGGAGATGCTGGGTTTTCAAGGAGGCTCTAACTAAAGCCAAATCGATACTCAAATGATCCGTATCCTGCAGGTCAATTCGCACCGAAGCACAAACGCCCAGGACCTACTTGAGCAGTTTGCGAGGGATAAGAAAGCTGACCTCCTGTTGCTGAGTGAGCAACATCATAACAAGGACTCGCAAGCGTGGTACCCTGACAAATCTGGTACCTCGGCCATCTGGGTTCGAGACAGCACCCGCCTTCAGGTGCAGAGCCATGGACGCGGGGATGGTTTTGTGTGGATGCGGTGTTCAGGGATAACATATTTCAGTGTTTATCTGACGCCTAACGAGGCAATGCGATCTTTTCGAACCAAACTCGATGCCCTGGAGGACGCTGTCTCGAACACAGAGGGCCACATGCTGGTCGGGGGAGACTTCAACGCTGGAGCCATTGAATGGGGTATGCCACAATCCGACCCAAGGGGAAAGCAAATCTTGGACATGGCGGCCAGAACAGCGCTTTTTGTCCTAAATACTGGTAACACCCCTACTTTCCGCCGCTGGGGTTGCGTAGGAACCATACCCGATGTGACACTCGCTTCGGAGTCCCTGGTACCCAGAGTACACAACTGGCGAGTACTAGAGGACTACTCGGCTAGTGATCACCAGTATATAGCTGTTGAGATTCACGACGGTGCCACTCTGCGTGCATATGCCCAAACTTCAATCCTCGGATGGAGGACTGGGAGGATGGACGTTGAGAGGTTTGCTGACGCGCTTACGGCAGGCGCACCGTTGCTGGGAGCTCCGCCAGGGAGTGGAGGGCCTACAGCCAAGGACTTGGTGAACTCAACTATGAGTACCATCATAGCTGCTTGCGAGTCTTCCATGCCCCGTCAGAGACCCCGACATGGCAAGCCTCCAGTATACTGGTGGTCAAACGAGATCGCTGAACAAAGAAGCGAGTGTCACAAACTTCGGCGAGAGGCCCAGCGGGCGCGGACATGGGAGGAGGCAGACACTAGGCTAGCAGCATACAGGTCCGGCAGGAAATATCTTCGCAGGCTTATTAACAAGAGCAAGGCCCGATGCTGGCAAGACCTCGTGGACGATGTAAATAGGGATCCGTGGGGCCTTGGCTACAAGCTGGTCATGGGGCAACTTGGTGCCCTACGGAAGCCTTGTATACATGACGCGGAAAAGATGGACGCGATAGTGCGGGGACTCTTCCCCGCCCATCCCGTCCGTGTTGACGCTGTCCATGGTGAAACGGCAGTCGAGTGCCCACTCTTCACACAGCTGGAACTGGAGGAGGCAGTCCTCTCCCTGAAAGCGAGGAAGGCTCCAGGTCCAGATGGTGTTCCAGCTGAGGTTTTGCAGCTCGTCTATCACTATTGTCCTGACTTGCTGCTCAGCACATTCAACGCTTGCCTACGGGACGGGGTTTTCCCGGTACGATGGAAGGTGGCGAGGCTCGTGCTGGTCAGCAAGGGGAAGGAAAATCCCGAATCGCCGTCTGCATACCGCCCGTTATGCATGCTAGACACGGCTGGGAAGGTGCTAGAGAAACTCATCAAGGGAAGACTCACTGACGCGATTCGTGCTGCTGGGGACCTATCTCCTCGGCAGTACGGCTTCAGAGCAGGACGTTCTACCATTGATGCGATTGCAGAGGTGGTGAACGCGGTCCAAAAGGCAGAGGCATATAGTCGCACCAAGCGACGGATCGTCCTGTTGGTGACACTCGACGTCAGGAATGCCTTCAACTCCGCTAGATGGGTGGATATTCTGGACACGCTGGAAAACTCTTTTCAAGTTCCAGAATATCTAATGCGGCTTTTGAGGAACTACCTAAAGGACTGAAGCCTGCTCTACGACACGACACAGGGCCAACGAAGGATGGAAATTACATCGGGTGTTGCCCAGGGATCTATCCTTGGTCCGGACCTGTGGAACGTGTCTTACGACGGGCTACTGAGACTTGAGATGCCAGATGAGTCGCGCTTGGTCGGCTATGCGGATGATGTTGCGGCTCTGGTCGCCGGACGCACCGTTGAACAAGCGCAACTTAGGCTAGGTATGCTAATGCGCCGAGTGAGGGACTGGATGACTGCTCGCGGGCTCAGTTTAACACTGGAGAAAACCGAACTGGTCATCTTGACAAAAAAGAGAATCCTTAGAGTAAGGATGATCAGTATTGGATATATACTAATCGAATCGAAGCCAGCGGTGAAGTACCTGGGGCTACTGATCGACTCGAAGATGAGTTTCTCTGAGCAAATCAGGGCAATGGCTGAGAAGGCTGCTTCGGGAATATCGGCCCTGAGTCGACTTATGGCCAACGTAGGGGGACCCAGCCCATCAAGAAGACGCCTCTTGATGAGTGCTGTAGGGTCAGTGTTAATCTACGGAGCAGAGGTATGGGGTGACGCTCTCAGCAAGGAGGTATACCGAAAACGATTGGCACAGGTACAGAGAAGAGGAGCACTGAGAATTGCATCTTCGTATCCAACAGTCTCCGACTCGGCGGTGAGAGTGATTGCAGGCGTGATACCTGTCGCCCTCCTTGCTAGAGAGTGCCGCGCTATTTACCTGCGCCGAAACGAGGATGCGAGGGAGATGGTTGTCCGCGAGGAGAGACAACGCTCGCTCAACGATTGGCAGCAGTCTTGGAGGAATTGCACGAAGGGAAGGTGGACTGCGCGCCTCATCCCGGATGTGAGACCGTGGCTAAATCGAAGGCATGGTGAGACTGACTTCTATCTGAACCAGCTTTTGAGCGGGCACGGGTGTTTTCAGTCTTACCTGCACAAGATCGGCAAGTCACGGTCTCCCGATTGTCGGTTTTGCCCAGGAGAGGAGGACAATGCCTGTCACACATTTTTTGCGTGTACCAAATGGGCCAGGCTGCGAAGGGAACTCTACAGGGAGACGGGAGAGCTCACCCCGGATAATATAGTTGCGGTGATGCTCGAATCGGTTGACAAATGGAACCAGGTGGCACATTATGCTCGGGCAGTTCTAAAATATAAAAGGGACTCACAGCAGCCGGAGGCACTGGGGCTGGGAGATCGCTCTTCTGGCAATTCCTCTTCCCCTCTCCCCTCCCGCTATGAAAGGGACTCCCCAGCTTGAAGGCGCCCCACGGCGTAACAAAACGAGACCTGGCCCGAAGTAATGTGTCAAACGGTTCCAGGCTAGAGTCTCAGATTGACAGGGGAGGTGTTTAGTGGGTAGTCCAAAGGTATCCTCGATGGGAGTCCCACACTGCCAGACTCGGCGGGCATAAATGCCTTCACCTCCCTACCACAAAAAAAAAAAAACGTTTAAATTTTGAACTTCTCCGTTCAAGGCGGGGAGTATGTTAAGATTTTCTAAATTTCCCAAAAAAAAATAAACATAATTCATAAACTCTCAATCATTAATACATTTCACCATAAATTAAATTGTGACTCGAACTAAGCAAAAAGTATTCCAATATATCCTCCAAATGCAATCCATAAAATAAATTGTAACTTGAACCAAGCAAAAAGTATTCCATTATTTTTATAAACACAAAATTCTCACGAGCAGATTCCCAAGACGGGAAAATCTATGTATGCAAGCATTTTAAGCGTAATGTATTGTCATCTCAAGTGCAGATTCGTTCGCGAAGACATTCCAAATCATCAAATTACGTGCAAACAATTGTCTATGAACGAACGAATGTTTTGGCTTGAGATGAGAACAATACACAACATGTATCTAGTCTAGTCATTTAGTCAAGTAATCAAAATTTTGTTATAAAAGTAATTGTTTCGAATAAACGTTAGGTATTTTTGCTGGAAAACGTGGACCAAGCCTTTTAATTTTTCCTGCAGTGAGGCTGCTGTGGGACGTTATTTTAGCAGAATATCAGGATTGCTACAAATGGGATTGTATATTGATCTCTACAATTGGTGTTTTCACCTGTTGTCAGAAGAAATCTCTTGCAATTAGCGTTTGTGCAATTCCAAATTTCATCGGTCGCAGAATTACTGGGTAGAAGTTGGAGTTTGACTGGGTGATTCATCCGGTCAGCGAAGCTTACAGCGTCGCCCATTGGAATTCGTGACAATTATACTTGAGTTGGTGATTAACTAGATCAACCCGCAATTGGTGGATCACCAATTAGCAAATTCACATCCGAACAATATATATATATATATATATATATATATATATATATATATATATATATATATATATATATATATATATATATATATATATATATTTAAATATATATATATATATATATATATATATATATATATATATATATATATATATATATATATATATTATATATATATATATATGTATATATATATATATATATATATATATATATATATATATATATATATATATATATATGTATATATATATATATATACACATATAAATGCCGTAAGATATTTTAATTTTCAAGGCAACGTATCGGCCTGTCCCCACGGCCATCATCAGAACCAAGGTAACTTATTCCTATTGGTCAATTTGATATAGCATGTAGAGTTCTTGGCTAATTACTAGTGTAAATATTATTTACTACAGCATAATTCAACTCCACTGCATACGGTCTCCTTATTTACCCAACCCATGGCTTCCATAATTCCTCATCCGAAACCTCCCAATTAAATGGCAGTAAATTCTCTTGCGGTCGCTTGGGGTCGCACATTTACTGGCTGCCCAATAATGGGACATTAAATACCGAGAAATGCTAATGACTATAAATACATCCTCAGCTCTGCTACTAAATCCTACTTACACCTCCTTTGTGAGGACGTGAGACGGTGTAGGCAAGTCTTCCATGCCTGATAACGGAATCGTCGTAATAACCATGCCACTGGAATGAAAGTTCGGTGACGGGCTAACTTTCCGTCCTTGGAAAACCTTAAAATATTTCGAAACATGCAGATAGGCCTCGGAATGGATTGGACTCACGGCAATGACCTCGCAAATGAATAAAGACTATGGAATTGGATCCTAAAATGTCAGGTCACTCAATTACGCTGGCGCTAATAAGGACCTTTTACAACAGGCCAGTCAATATATATTGTCCGATTTTATTTTGTAAGGCATTTGAAAAAATCTTGTACGCCGTAGAAAAAAGCGATATGCTTCTATAATTTTCGCAGTGCGTATGTAAATCGCATCCTGGCACTCATCATCGAACCATTCATTTCTCTCCCTTCGGGCATGATGCCTGATCGTCTGTTCTACCACGGTCTTAATTGCCGCTTTCACTTCCATCCAGAGCTCGTTGCTTGTCTTTATGGATGCATCTGAGAAGATGGGAGCCAGTTGGTTGTCAAGAGTCTCCGTGAAATTTTTGGCAACAGACGCTGTTTGGAGCCTTTTGATCTCAGATTTTTGTAGCGGGCTGGTCTTCGCTGAATATGCATTTGTTATACGACATCGATAGGTTAATTTGACTTGAGATAGCTCATTGTTAACCTTAGCGTTGAAATCACCCAATTTATTTTTGTGTCGCTTATAGGCAATGAGTCGACTAGTCTTTCCAGGTGATTTTAGAACGTTTCCTTTGTTTTCACGTCCTTTTCTTTGGTCGGGCAGGAACATTAATTAGCCAGAATTTTGAAGAATTTGGCTTTTATACGGATCACACACAACTATTCAATGACTGCCTTAAAATTAATAACGTGCAATTTGAACTCCCTATCCACAGTGAAGGCCACTCCGAATTCTCGTTTTCCAGTTGGCTTCCCACTTTTAAAAATTGTGTGCAATTTAATGGCTTGAATTTTGTTTCCAGTCCAGTTTGTTTTCTGGATTGCCGGTATTTTTTAATTTATATTTACTGGCTTGTTAAAGATACTTAATAGCGCCAATGTATTTGAATGATCTGACATTTCAGGATCCAGTGCCATACTCTTTATTCGTTTGCGAGGTCATTGCCGTGAGTCCAATTCATTCCGAGGGCCATCTGAATGTTTGCGAAACATTTTAAGGTTTTCCAGGGACGGGGGGTTAGCCCGTCACCCAACCTCCAATCCGTTATCAGGCATGGAAGACTCGCCTCCACCCTCTCACGTCACCATAAAGCAGGTGTAAGTAGGATTTAGAAGCAGAGCTTTAGATGTATGTACATTTATTGTCCCATTATTGGGGAACCAGTAGTTAATTGGGGGTTTGGGGTGAGGAATCATGGATTGGGAAAACAAAGAGGTTTCCTCCTGCTTTCTCAAACGGGCTTGGGGCCGTCTACGGTGGACTTGCAAAAACATCCCCCAGAGTAATAATTTTAGCACATATGACAATTTTCCAGCTATCTTTTTGTAATAAACAGTTAATTTGTAAACGATACATTCGCATAAAGTTTATCGCCAAGAATATGATAAGCCTCATCATATGATGAAAAAAAATTTGCCTTCAAATTCGAAAGAATCTTCGAGCCTATGGAAGTTGTTCTAATAGCAAAGGGAAAAGCTCATGGCTTCATGAATTTGGTCTTTCGCCAGCTCCTGTAGGTACCCATCGTAGTTTTAATATAAGCAGTATTCACATCTGATCAAAATCTTAGCTGTTACTGCAGTTGCCCATAATAACGACGTCATCAAATTTTTTGCTTTATTTTCACCATCAGCTGAAACAGTGACATTTCTTTCCACTGCGAAACGTTCAACTTGAATCTCGCTGATTAAAAGTAATTTTGCAGTGGAATTCGCGTGTTTTGTAAATCAAAACGTCTAAAGTGTTTCATTAGTGATACCAATTGGTTTTACAAGCCTACATTTCCTCAAAAATGCAAAATAATGTGGCAATTCTGATGCCAGAGTAGATAAACGAAGTGCCGGCGACTCGTGCGACTTTGAAAAAAGTGAACTTATAATAATTTTGAAGTGCAAATATATGCAGTAAATTTTAATTAGACTCATGCAACACTCATTCAACTAAGATGCAAAAGCATATATCTCAATTGGTTTGCTCTAGTGGTGGCGAGTGATTGTTTAATGTGTGCAAATTAAACTGATTACGGCGAAATTTAATAGGTCTTCTTTATTTGTACAATGAGAGTCTTTTGCATTTACAGCTTAAACTCTGATGCGCGATAACTTCAGTAAAAATATGTGAGTATACTCGTATATTATCAATTTGAATTCAGACATCTTTAAATCGTAACTAAATACAATTTCTGTTCTAATTACAAAATGTCTAATATCAGTGTATTTATTTAGAATTGATTGCAAAGTGGACCTTTTCAGGGCCCTTGTAAAAAATAAATAAACTTTAATCGGCCTAGATGATGAACATATTTATCACCCCTCCTGCTGTATAGGCTCTGTCTCGCTTCGGTTCATATTTAGGCTTACAAGTTGTAAATGGATGCTTTTGGGGCTTTAAAACTATACACAAAGAGTAAAGAATCGACTATTTAGACCAAAAGTCCTTCTCGGGGCTAAAAAATACCTTGCTTTGTTTTTAGTCGTTTCAGGTCCCATTGCCTCTAGCTGGATAGACGTTGGACCTGCTTACTTTCATGGGATGGAATTCCACTCAATAGAATGACTCCTGGCGAGACACTTTACAGCGGTGTCGCTGCATATCCGAGATGGCGAACTAAAAATTGCCCTTTTCAAGGTCCTAAAAAAATAAACGAAAAGTAAAAAAGCGGCTTTAGTGTCCAATAAGCCCTTCTTAAGGCTGTGTAATACCTTACTTTTTTTACCCGGACGGCGAAGATATCATTAAACAATCGTATAAACTTTGATGTTCCTTTGCTTCCGATAAATCCTTCAAATTTTAATGTAGCACGATAAAAATCAATTGCATCCGCAACTGATTTGCTAAGAGTTTGAACCGCTAGCCGTATCTTCATTTTTTGTTTCTCAAAATATACGTGTGCCTTTTGTAGCTTGTTTACCAAATGCAATCCTTCTTGTTCTTGGAGCTCCTGTGGTTTTACTATTTATTCCCACTTAATAAATTGACCCTCACCATCTACGAAAACGTTTAAGTCAGCTAGTGCATTACGGATGAGTTCCAAAATATGGCAAGGTTCTGTATGAAGCACCATTTTTAGGGTTTTGTAAAATAATTTTACAAAACCCTTCTAAAATCCGTCCGTCCGTTCGTCCGTGTGTCACAGCAGTTTTTCTCGGAAACTACTTAAGCTAGAAACATCAAATTTTGTATGTAGGTGTAAAGTGGTGTTCTCTTCAAAGTTCAACTACAAAAAAATTTTATAAGGTATTTAAGGGGAGTCTCCCCATGTCGGGGAGTGACCCCCCGAAAAAAAAATTTCATTGAAGGTAGCCGATATGGGTATCAAATGAAAGGTCTTGATGAGAACTTTACAAAACGGGTCTTAGTTTGGCAAAATTTGCTTCGAGGGGCGCACAGGGAGGGGAAATACACGAAAAATTTGTGTCCCCCCCCCCCCCTCGCGATTGGACACCTGTGATCTGAAAAATCTGAAAAAAATCAAGAATGTAGGCCTTGATGAGTACAACAACAACAAATACGTGAGAAGTCGCAATTCACTCAACTTTGTTAGTAATAGTATGATTTATCGATTTTATGTTTTCTTGAATAAAATCTTAACAGTACCCTTAAATTCAATGAAACACAGATGACTATTTATAAGATTGATTTACCCTGAAAGTTTCATAAAGATTGAATCATATTTAGCGAAGTTATAGCGGTTTGAATTTTCCTGTATTACTATGGAACAATATGCGCTGCATGTATTACTATGGCAACATATGGCTATGTAACAACATGCGCTTTTTACCGACTCAGACACTACAGTTTTACTAGGATTTGCATGGAAATTTCAGGAATGATAGGTGTCATGAATATCTTTGAAAATCGGTTCAGCTAGTGGTATCAGTAATCGTAAAACAAAATAGTGGCTGTTTTAAATGCGAAGATTGAATAACTTTGAGTTAGTTTTTCCCAACTTAAACGTTCAAGGTGCATGCTTTGAACACTTGATTCAATTTAATGAATGACTGAAGATGAGTACCTACAATTAATACTCATAAGTGAAACAAGTCAAGGAGGCGGGAGAGAGCTCCTAGCAAAAGGGCTTTGTAACAACTCAAGGATTCGAAAAAATTGGCCATTAATCGATGATAACAGTACAGGAGAGTGGCCCCTGAAAAAAAAATTCATCAAACGTAGCCGATATGAGTATGAAATGAAAGTTTTCATGGGAGCTTTTCAAAACAGTTGTTAAACTGTCAGTTTTTGCTTCAGTGGGGCACAGGGGGGAAATATATGAAAAATGTGGTTTCCTCCCTCACGAATGGACATCTGAAATAATTATCAAGGGAGAAATTTATGAGTATAACAATAACAAAAACCTCAGAAGCCTAAATTCGTTCAACTTTCTTAATAATAGTATGATCTTCGAATTTCATATTTTTTCCGTATAATTTTGTTGTGTCCATGATCTCCAGGTGCTCGCAAAGTTGGTGGGAGGAGCACTTTAATCATAATTAGCTGGTCTCGTAGCTGTCTTGGAGTTATTACTTGCGGATTGACTTTGCCGTGATAGGCCCTTGTTATCACTTCTAGAAGTGTCGATTGTGCCCTTTGATAACGTGATATCATCAGTATTAACCGATCTGCTAGAGTGTTGAAGTATTCAGTTATTTTTACTTTATGGAACTCGTGGTTTGAAGTATTCTTCTAGTTCATTTACCCGCCTTTCAACTGCTTTATGTGACTCTTTCATGATATTTGTAGTGCAATCGATTATTGGTGTTTGATTCCTCAGTAGTTTTAGAATGTACTTGTCATTCTATTGAAGGTGGTTTATCGTCTCTGACATTTTTACCGCATATTCATCATCCAAAATGCCGAATAGCGAATGAGCGATGTTACCGAATATATTGAGAGATGCTTCTTTGCTATTTTACTACAGAGATGATCTAGGTTTTCTATCCCTTTATTTACAGTGGCTAGCTTATTCCAGTAGTTAGTCATGTTGTGGTAAATAACTAAATCCCATTCGTCAGATAACAAGTGAGTGAAACCCATTCGTTCAAAATACAAACCAGAAGCTGATTTGAGTGGTGATATTGTTGCCTAATTGTTTCCTAGCACCAGCAAGACAAGGCATGTGAATAGTAGTAAGTTGATTGAGAGCTGACTTTGGCGCGTTTTTTTGGAAGAAGGTGGGCCTTTGATAGGGGGTGAACTTGTTGATTTTGGGCACGTTTTGGGATCAGGAAAATGCCGGGTGTTCCAGGAAGCCCTAGCCAAGGCCAAATCAGAGCTCCGATGACCCGCATCCTGCAGCTAAACCTACACCGCAGTTCGACCGCCCAAAATCTGCTTGAGCAGTTTGCGAGGGACATGAAAGCCGACTTCTTGCTGCTGAGAGAGCAACACCATAATAAAAGTCCTGCATTATGGTATTCTGATGAAACTGGTACTGCCGCTATCTGGGTTCGGAACAGTGACTTTCAAGCGGAGAGTTGTGGACGGGGGGATGGTTTCGTGTGGGTTCGGTGCTCAGGGACCACCTTCTTTAGTGTGTACCTAATGCCGAACGAATCGATATCATCTTTCCAAGCCAAGCGCAATGCTTTGGAGGGCGCTGTCTCGAACGCAGAGGGCAAAGTGCTCGTTGGATCGGATGGGGCATGCCTCAGACGGATCCGCGGGGAAAACGAATCCTGGAAATGGCGGCCAGGACGGCCCTCGTCGTACTAATCTCCGGAAATACACCGACTTTCCACCGTATTGGCTGTGAGGGAACCATACCGGACGTGACATTTGCCTCGGAGTCCTTAGTACGGAGGATACACAATTGGAAAATACTAGAGGACTACTCAGCCAGTGATCATCAGTGCATTCTGCTTGAGATAAGTGATGCTGTCTCCCGACGTCCGTGCTCTCGGCTTTCTACAACTAGATGGAACATTGGAAGGATGGACGTCGAGAGGTTCGTCGAGGTTCTCACAGCAGGTGAGCCGCTGCAGGGAGCTTCGGAGGGGACGGAAGAACTGGCAGCTCAAGACGTGGTGAACTCTACTATGAACATCATTATAACTGCTTGCTGTGCTACTATGCCCCGTCGACGACCCCGGCACGGCAAGCTCCAGTGTACTGATGGCCAACTGAAAACGCTGAAAAGCGAAGGGAGTGTCACAAGCTTCGACGTTAGGCTCAACGGGCGCGGAACCGTGACGAGGCATGCAACTGGGTGGCAGCATACAAGTCGGTCAGGAAATTCCTTCGCAAACTGATCAACAGTAGCAAGGCTCGCTGCTGGCAAGACCTATTGGACAGTGTGAACAAGTATCCGTGGGGCCTTGGCTACAAGCTGGTCATGGGGAAACTTGGTGCCCTACGGAAGCCTTGTATACATAGCGTGGAAAAGATGGACGCGGTAGTGCGGGGACTCTTCCCCGCCCATCCCGTCCGTGTTGACGCTGTCCATGGTGAAACAGCAGTCGAGTGCCCACTCTTCACGCAGCTGGAACTGGAGGAGGCAGTCCTCTCATTGAAAGCGAGGAAGGCTCCAGGTCCAGATAGTGTCCCAGCTGAGGTATTGCGGCTCGTCTATCACCATTGTCCTGACTTGCTGCTCAACACATTCAACGCTTGCCTACGGGATGGGGTTTTCCCGGTACAATGGAAGGTGGCGAGGCTTGTGCTGATAAGCAAGGGGAAGGGAAATCTCGAATCGCTGTCTACATACCGGCTGTTATGCATGCTAGACACGGCTGGGAAAGTGCTAGAGAAACTCATCAAGGAAAACCTCACTGACGCGATTCGTGCTGCAGGGGACCTATCTCCGCGGCAGTACGGCTTTAGAGCAGGACGTTCTACCTTTGATGCGATTGCATTGGTCCAAAAATTAGAGGCATATAGTCGCACCAGGCGACGGATCATCCTGTTGGTGACACTCGACGTCAGGAATGCCTTCAACTCCGCTAGATGGGTGGATGTTCTGGATAAGCTGGAAAACTCTTTATAAGCTCCAGAATATCTAATGCGGCTTTTGAGGAACTACCTAAAGGACCCAAGCCTGCTCTACGATACGACACAGGGCCAACGAAGGATGGAAATTAGATGGGGTGTTGTCCAAGGATCTATCCTTTTTCCGAACCTGTGAAACGTGTCTTACGCCGGGCTACTGAGACTTGAGATGCCAGATGAGTCACGCTTGGTCGGCTATGTGGATGATGTTGTGGCTCTGGTTGCTGGACGCACCATTGAACAAGCGCAACTTAGACTAGGTATGCTTATGCGCTGAGTGAGGTATGGGGCGACGCTCTCAGCAAGGAGGTATACCGAAAACGTATGGCACTGGTACAGAGAAGACGAGCACTGAGAATTGCATCTTCGTATCCGTCAGTCTCTGACTCGGCGGTGAGAGTTATTGCAGGTGTGATACCTGTCTCCCTCCTTGCGAGAGAACGTTGCGCTATTTACCTGCGCCAAAACGAGGATGCGAGGGAGACGGTTGGCCACGAGGAGAAATAGCGCTCGCTCAACGACTGGCAGCAGTCTTGGGTCAGTTGCACGAAGGAAAGGTGGACTGCGCGCCTCATTCCAGATGTGAAACCGTGGCTGAATTGAAGGCATGGTGAGACTGACTTCTATCTGACCCAGCTTTTGAGTGGGCACGGGTGTTTTCAGTCTTACCTGCACAAGATCGGTAAGTCACGATCCCCCGATTGTCGGTTTTGCCCAGGAGAGGAGGACAATGCCTTTCACACATTTTTTGCGTATACAAAACGGGTCAGGCTGCGAAAGGAACTCTTCGGGGAGACAGGAGAGCTCACCCTGGATAATATAGTCGCAGTGATGCTCGAATCGGTTGACAAATGGAACCAGGTGGCACATTATGCTCGGGCAGTCTTAAACATAAAAGGGACTCACAGCAGCCGGGGGCGCTGGGGCTGAGGTATCGCTATTTTGGCGCATCCTCTTCCCCCTTCCCCTTTCGCTGGGAAAGGGACTCCTCAGCTTGAAGGCGCCTCACGGCGTAACAAAATGAGACCTGGCCCGAAGTAATGTGTCAAACGGTCCCAGACTGGGTTCTCAGGTTGACAGGGGACGTGTTTAGCGGGTAGTCCAGCCGCGTATGGGAGTCACACACTCTGTGCATAAATGGCATTCACCTCTCTACCACAAAAAAAAAACTCATATGTCAGTGAATTGTTGTTTAGGCTGCAAGGAAGCAAGTTTTTGCAGACTTGACGGCTGCCTCCTACAGTCCATCGAAATGTGGCGCTCTTGGTGGGATGAAATGGAATTCGGTTCCTTTCAGTGTAGAATTTGTTAATTTTTTTTTTCCGCTTCCTTTGAATATATCACTGGTCGAAGTTCTTCCAGTTGGTTTCGAGCTCTTACAAAGTTCGCAATACAAATGTTGGCGATTTCCACGTCTGCCCACAAAGCATTTCAGCGCGCCGATGAATGCGTTAGTTTTCAAGTCGCTTCTAAGTGCACTGCCTTTGTTGCAAATCAAATGAATGACACTACGTAACAATTTTGAGGCTTCTTTCTTCTAGCTTTGTAATAAATCCAAAATGGGCCGCAAAAATCAGCTCCTGTTGTTCGGAATGGCTTATCAGGTTTGATTCTTCTCTCTGGCAAACTACCCATCATCTGGGATAAAAGTTTTGGCTTCGCTTTGCTGTAGTGAACGCAATCCAATACAATTGACTGCGCAATCGTCTTCCCTTTGATAGGCCAAAATTTTTGGTGCGTCGTAGCGAGTAATCCTTGCGGCCCGATGTGAAAATTTTTAATATGAACGCCTGTCATTATCAGCCGAGTAAGTTTGTCATTATATGGTAACAACATTGGGTGTTTTGCATCATATGTGATGTTAGCTTCTTGTTATCATGCTCCAACCCTGATAATACCATTCTTGTCCAAGAATGGGGCAAGTGAACTTAAGTTGCTTTGCTTGTCTACTGTGGCCGTTTCTTCAAGAGAGGCTAACTCTTGTGAGAATTTTCGGCGTTGCGCTTCCTTTATTAGTTGTGTTGTGGCTGCATTCCATTGTTCAAGGGTTAGGTATGATGAGCGTTTGAACCCTCGGCTTCTAGTGTTATTTACGACCCGAAAAATGTAAGCCACAACCCGTTGCAAATATTGAAAGGAATTCCGGTTATCGATCGTAGAGAGTATGTCTCGCTTGTTTGCAACTGAGAGTGTCACCTTTGCTTGCCTCGTTTCTAGACTTGTTTTAAATTTTTGATTCCTTAGCCACATGATTTCACCGCCATGTAGAAACATCGGCCCATAAAACGAAAAAAAAATATTATTCTTCAATTTGTTGGGTGTGATTCCACGGCAAACCAAATCGGCGGGATTTTCCTTGGATGGTACATGTCGCCATTGTTCAGCTGTGGTAAGCTCCTGTATAGCTGCTACTCGGTTTGCAACGAAGGTGACGTATGATGATGATGGGTTCCTCAGCCAGGCAAGAACTACCTCAGAGTCCGTCCAAAATGTGCATGGAACATTCGATTGTAGTTCTCCTTTGACTCGAGCAGCGAGCTTGGTAGTGAGTGTTGCAGCTTGAAACTCCAAACGCGGTATTGTTGTAGCCTTGACTGGTGCTACCTTTGATTTGGCACATAGGAGTCTCATGACCACGGTACCGTCAATTTGCTGTGATCGCACGTATATAGCTGCACCGTATGCCTTCTCTGATGCATCACGGAAAGCATGGAATTCAATGCTTTGGGGGCTTACGCCTGAAAATACATGTATGGAAAACTTGATATCTTCAAGGCATTGCAGTTCTCCACGAAATTTGACCCAATAGGAGTGCATCTCCATTGGTACAGCTGCGTCCCAATCTATCTTTAGATTCCACAATGCTTGAAGAAATATTTTGGCTTTGGTCACCAATGGGCTCATTACTCCTAATGGGTCGAAAAGATGCGCAATGGGCTGGGCTGAATTGTTTTTAAGCAGAAGTTGTCCTCTTGGGGAAGCCAGATTATGCCCAACGTCTTCACATGATAACTGTCTTTGCCATTCATGTTGAATTGAACTGCTTGGTCCTCTTTGATAATGCCGTAAGTCACCGTAGTTAGTTGGTAACGCTTAACTGGTTCATCTGAACGGTCTCTCCAAAATATTAATTGAAATTTCTTATCTTCTTCCTTCACTCTTATTTGGCGGTACATTCTCTCGATGTCCGACGTAAATACAAACATCGGAAGCCGGAAGCGTAACAGAACAGTAAATACATCGTCTAGGAGAAAAGGTCCAGTGTGCAGAATTTCGTTCAAGGAGATATTCGTAGACGTTTTCGCTGAAGCATCAAATACCACTCGCAGTTTAGTTGTGGTACTTTCTGGTTTTATGACACAGTGGTGTGGCAAGAAGTAATGGGGTGTAGGTACCTGCTGAATATCGCCCTTTTCCTTGTGTCCCAACTGACGGTATTCCTTCATGAAGTCGGTGTACTGTTGTTTCAGCGATTCTTTCTTGTTCAACTTGCATTCCAAAGCCAGAAAACGTTTATCTGCTGTCTCTTTTGAGTTACCCAGCAACTTAGGGTCTTTCATGAATGGTAATTTTACAACGAATCGTCCATCTTGTCCTCGCTTAGTAGTGAAGTGTTCTTCACAACCTTTTCCTTGCTGCGTAAGGTTTGAGCCTAGCTCCACTTCGTCCAGTTTCCAGAGCTCTTGCACCATTTCTTGAAGTTCACCGCAATCATGACTGCAAATGCCACAGCTAAAAGTGTGGGTGTCCAAATTCGCCACTCGACTGGAGACGATCCATCCGAACACGGTATTCTGTAGGCTTGGCAATTTCTTCCCGAATCGTATTTGCCCACCCGAAAGTATCGGCAAAAAGTTTTCTGCTCCAAGGAAAATATCAATTTGACAGGGGTGATTGAATTGAGGACCCGCAAGCAGCACATTCTGGGGAATTTAATATTTTTTTTGTGGACGGGAGGTGAATGCTATTTATGCACAGAGTGTGGCACTCCCAAGCACGACTGAACTGCCCACTAAACACCTCCCCTGTCAACCTGAGAACCCAGCCTGGAACCGTTTGACACATTACTTCGGGCCAGGTCTCGTTTTGTTACGCCATGGGGCGCCTTCAAGCTGAGGAGTCCCTTTCCTAGCGGGAGGGGAGAAGGGAAGAGGAAATGCCAGAAAAGCGATCCCCCAGCCCCAGCGCCCCCGGTTGCCGTGAGTCCCTTTTATGTTTGAGGACTGCCCGAGCATAATGTGCCACCTGGTTCCATTTGTCAACCGTTTCGAGCATCACCGCAACTATATTATCCGGGGTGAGCTCTCCCGTCTCCCCTTCACAGCCTGACTCATTTTGTACACGCAAAAAATGTGTGACAGGCATTGTCCTCCTCTCCTGGGCAAAACCGACAATCGGGAGACCGTGACTTACCGATCTTGTGCCGGTAAGACTGAAAACACCCGTGCCCACTCAAAAGCTGGGTCAAAAAGAAGTCAGTCTCGCCATGCCTTCGATTTAGCCACGGTCTCACATCTGGGATGAGGCGCGCAGTCCACCTTCCCTTCATGCGATTCCCCCAAGAGTGCTGCCAATCGTTGAGCGAGCGCTGTTTCTCCTCGCGGACAACTATCTCCCTCGCATCCTCGTTTTGGCGCAGATAAATAGCCCTCAAACAAGGAGGGTGACAGGTATCACACCTGCAATCACTCTCACCACCGAGTCGGAGACTGTTGGATACGAAGATGCAATTCTCAGTGCTCCTCTTCTCTGTACCTGTGCCAAACGTTTTCGACATACCTCCTTGCTGAGAGCGTCACCCCATACCTCGGCTCCGTACAGTAGCACTGACCTTACAGCACTCATCACGAGGCGTCATCTTGACGGGCTGGGTCCCCCTACGTTGGCCATAAGTCGACTCAGGGCCGATATTCCCGAAGCAGCCTTCTCAGGCCGTTCCCCTGATTTGCTCAGAGAAACTCATCTTCGAGTCGATCAGTAGCTCCAGGTACTTCACCGCTGGCTTCGATTCGATTCGTAAGTCTCCAATACTGATCATCCTTACTCTCGGGATTCTCTTTGTTGTCAAGATGACCACTTCGGTTTTCTCCAGTGCTAAACTCAACCCGCGAGCAGTCATCCAGTCCCTCACTCGGCGCATAAGCATACCTAGGCTAAGTTGCGCTTGTTCAATGGTGCGTCCAGCGACCAGAGCCGCAACATCGTCCGCATAGCCGACCAAGTGCGACTCATCTGCCATCTCAAGTCTCAGTAGCCTGTCGTAAGACACGTTCCACAGGTCCGGACCAAGTATAGATCCCTAGGCAACACTCGATGTAATTTCCATCCTTCGTTGGCCCTGTGTCGTGTCGTAGAGCAGGCTTGGGTCCTTTAGGTAGTTCCTCAAAAGCTGCCTTATATATTCTGGAACTTGAAAAGAGTTTTCGAGCGTATCCAGAATATCCAGCCATCTTGCGGAGTTGAAGGCGTTCCTGACGTCGAGTGTCACCAACAGGATGATCCGTCGCTTGATGCGACTATATGCCTCTGCCTTTTGGACCGCGTTCACCACCTCTGCAATCGCATCAATGGTAGAATGTCCTGCTCTTAAGCCGTACTGCCGCGGAGATAGGTCCCCTGCAGCACGAATCGCGTCAGTGAGGTTTTCCTTGATGAGTTTCTCTAGCACTTTCCCGGCCATGTCTAGCATGCATAACGGGCGGTATGCAGACGGTGATCCGGGATCTCCCTTCCGCTTGCTGATCAGCACGAGCCTCGCCACCTTCCATTGTACCGGGAAAACCCCATCCCGTAGGCAAGCGTTGAATGTGTTGAGCAGCAAGTCAGGACAATGGTGATAGACGAGCCGCAATACCTCAGCTGGGACACTATCTGGACCTGGAGCCTTCCTCGCTTTCAATGAGAGGACTGCCTCCTCCAGTTCCAGCTGCGTGAAGAGTGGGCACTCGACTGCTGTTTCACCATGGACAGCGTCAACACGGACGGGATGGGCGGGGAAGAGTCCCCGCACTACCGCGTCCATCTTTTCCGCGTCATGTATACAAGGCTTCTGTAGGGCACCAAGTTTCCCCATGACCAGCTTGTAGCCAAGGCCACGCGGATACTTGTTCACACTGTCCAATAGGTCTTGCCAGCAGCGAGCCTTGTTACTGTTGATCAGTTTGCGAAGGCATTTCCTGACCGACTTATATGCTGCCACCCAGTTGCATGCCTCGTCATGGTTCCGCACCCGTTGAGCCTAACGTCGAAGCTTGTGACACTCCCTTCGCTTTTCAGCGTTTTCAGTTGACCATCAGTACACTGGGGCTTGCCGTGCCGGGATCTTTGACGGGGCATAGAAGCACAGCAAGCAGTTATAATGATGTTCATAGTAGAGTTCACCACGCCTTGAGCTGCCAGTTCTTCCGTCCCCTCCGAAGCTCCCTGCAGCGGCTCACCTGCTGTGAGAACCTCGACGAACCTCTCGACGTCCATCCTTTCGATGTTCCATCCAGTTGTAGAAAGCCGAGAGCACGGACGTCGGGAGACAGCATCACTTATCTCAAGCAGAATGCACTGATGATCACTGGCTGAGTAGTCCTCTAGTACTTTCCAATTGTGTATCCTCCGTACTAAGGACTCCGAGGCAAATGTCACGTCCAGTATGGTTCCCTCACAGCCAATACGGTGGAAAGTCGGTGTATTTCCGGAGATTAGTACGACGAGGGCCGTCCTGGCCGCCATTCCCAGGATTCGTTTTCCCCGCGGATCCGTCTGAGGCATGCCCCATCCGATTGCTTTAGCGTTGGAGTCGCTCCCAACGAGCACTTTGCCCTCTGCGTTCGAGACAGCGCCCTCCAAAGCATTGAGCTTGGCTTGGAAAGATGATATCGATTCGTTCGGCATTAGGTACGCACTAAAGAAGGTGGTCCCTGAGCACCGAACCCGCACGAAACCATCCCCCCGTCCACAACTCTCCGCTTGAAAGTCACTGTTCCAAACCCAGATAGCGGCAGTACCAGTTTCATCAAAGTACCATAATGCAGGACTTTTATTATGGTGTTGCTCTCTCAGCAGCAAGAAGTCAGCTTTCATGTCCCTCGCAAACTGCTCAAGCAGATTTTGGGCGGTTGAACTGCGGTGTAGGTTTAGCTGCAGGATGCGGGTCATCGGAGCTGTGATTTTGCTATGTCTAGGGCTTCCTGGAACACCCGGCATTTTTCTGATCCCAAGACGTGTCCAAAATCAGGTCTTGGACCAGCATCCTTGCAAAAAATACAGTATGCCTCCTTCGTACACCCTTTTCTTTTATGTCCCATTTCACCGCATTTGTAACATAGGGAGCTCCTACCGGGTCCTTTGCATACTTGTGTGGTGTGTCTATAACCAAGGCATTTGAAACATTGAAGAGGCGTCGCTCTTCGCTGTATCCTACAGACAACCCACCCAATTCGTACATTGCCCTTGTTCAGGAATTGTTCGGCGTCCTTTTCGGTCAAGTCAACTATGGCCATGCGTTGTCCCCTGTTGTTTTCTGGTGTCAGTCTCGCTTTGATCCTTCCCACGCTAGGGAACTCCTATTTGGTGGCCTCTTCTACCTCAGCCAGATCCGTCATGCAGTCTATGTCTCGTATTTCGATCGTTGCCTTCGGCTGGAGAGGGCAATAGTTGCGCTTTTGGCGAGGATTTTCTTTACTGCGTCACAGAATGCTTCTTTATAGCCGGCCTCTGCTCTGAATTCGACCAGTATGTGGCCCGACCACGTTGTTCGTACTACTTTAATGTTAGTATTGGTTTCTTCGGTCTTTACGTTTCCCCTGATGTCCCGCAGTACCTCCACGTAGGATCGGCCATCTTGGGGCTTTACAAGCAGTGCCTGCTGCCGGGGTCTTCGTCGGGGCTTCTGCCTCTCCTGTTTTGCATCAGGTCCTTTTTCTAATTGGGTGTCCGTACGAACTTTACTTTCTGGCTTTTTTTGAAGGAGTTTCTTTGTGGCTTTCTTCGCTCTTTTTGTAAGCACTGTCTTGAACCCCTGATCTGGTGCTCCACGCCCGTCAAGTACCTCTTCCTTCCTTCTTTTATCCTGATCTCCTTCGATTGGGCTAGACGCCATTTTTTATTGACGTTTAATGGTGGAGCTATCTGCGTGTCGCCTTTAGATTTCACCCCAAGCGCCTCTTTATCCATCTCTTCGTCTTCGGCCCTTAACCAGCTCCTCCGATAGTGCCCTATACGATCTAAGTGCTCCTCTAGTTCAAGGAGCCCTGCCTTTACTGCTTTGCTGATTTTTGGGGGAGTCGCATGCAGGTTGTATTCTTTTTAGAACATCTCCCGCTTTTCGGATTAGTCTTTCTTCTTCATATCGCTAGGCAGCAATTGTACTTTGCAACCATCCTTGAGAGAGGTTATCGCGTTCCGTTTCCGAGTGCAGTACTTCCGCCACATTCTTTGCTTTTAGTGCCATAATTTTATCGTTGTCATCTGGATTTTTCGTGGCAATGTCGGGATTTGCGACCCTTGCATCGGTCGTTTCGGTAACGATCGCAGCAGTGACAATCGAATTTTTGGTCCTCTTTATGTTATCTCCCACCGCCTGCAGAGTTTCCCGCTTCTCCTTAATAGGACGCTCGGGCGTTCGCATCATTTTTTTGTTGCACCTGAACGCCGCAGGAATCTCAGTCTGAACCAGACTGTCTACTATTCTCCGTTTTTCGTCCGTCTTCGCTGTCGTTGTGTTAGTCTTTGCTTTTGTCGTTGTTAGTACCGCTCGCGATGTACTGTTGACATGGTGGCTGCAACCGCTGATGCGGTTGCGTCCTCGTTATTATTTTTCGTTTCTTTTTCTGGATATTTGTGTTCTTTTAATTTTGTTTGCTCCAGTTTTGTTGGGTCCCCCCTCGGAGCTGCTATCTCCGTTCGTGTGTGGAGTCGCCTTTGTGGTCCCATGGTTATCTTTGCAGAGCAGGGAGGCCATGCGAGGGTTGGCACAAGCCCTTATGGGGACAACTGCTCAGAGCCAGACCAGCGCTAATCGGGAGTCCTTCTCAACCGAACCTACACCACCAACCCAATGGTGTGAACTTCGAACGTACTCAGAGGCCTGCCAAGGTTTTGCTGGGACGGAGACGGTATGATAGTTGAATTGGAGCCGTTCACACACGAGTTTCACCTCTGCGCTACTGTGCAAAGCAACTAGGTCCAAACCATCACATTCGCCAGCCCAAAGCGTCAATTCCAGTTTGTTGTCCAAAGTGTAGTCCAGATCCAATCAGAGTCGTTACCTGTCATCCCAGGAGGGAACCTCACTGCGCCCCCTATATCCTCGGGTCCGTGGGGGTGGTGCTCCCCAAAGAATTCTAGCCTCCAAGAGTGGTCTTGTTGACCGGCATTCTTCCTGCGGGAATTTCCTCAGGTACGTGGGGGCGGAACTCCCCAAAGAATGCTAGCCTCGAAGAGTGCTCTTGTCGACCAGCATTCCCCCTGCGGAATCTCTGGGGAATAGGCCATGATACGATGTCAATGAATTCTGACTGTTGATAAGTTGTAATTTGCGGTAGAACAAAGGCATCGATTCTGGCTGAGAATGCATCGGAAATTTTCTTCAAACCAAACCGTCTGACCAGATCTTTAGTGATGAAATTTAATTGAGACCCGGAGTCAAGAACAGCCCGACATTCAAGTTCTCGACCATCCACAGCCAATATCTTGACAGTACAGTGCTCAGCAAGATGTTGTTCCTCCGTATGTTGTTGGATTTCGCTGCTAGGCTCGTTAAGTTTCATGGCATTGTCGATGTTTCTGCTTGCGCTGGAGGTAAAGTAGAGCTTGACTGGGTACCCTGATTGTCGATGTGCAATAATGTATTATGCCGTTGCGAACACTTCTTGCAGTCCCGGAGCGAACACTGTTGACTAATATGGTCCGCCCTGAAACAGTTGTAACACGGATGCTTTTTCTTCACAGTCTAGAGACGAACCTTTGGCATTTGATTCAGGAAAGTTTTGCAAGAATAAAGAGGAGGCGTTCCTTTGCACACTATGCATGGGCTCCTTTGGATGACGTCACTAGCGAGGCAGACTTAGTTTGTTTTTGCTTTAGAGACGGCGAACTTCCTTTGGCGAGGGTCTCCAGGCTTTGAACATGATTCTCCAGAAATGATGGAAAATGCTTCACAGTGCCTAGCTGCCAGGGCTCTGCCAATGATTGCTCATAGAACGTATGTGTAGTATGGTCCAAGCTTTTTACCAGTACATGTAGTAGTATTGGATCCCAGGCGTCGATTAAAATGCCTAAATTCTTGAGTCCTAGTAGACATTCATTGATTATGTCATGTAGATTTCTAACTGATGATGCAGATTCAACAGAGCTTGATGGTTGAGAGAGAAGTTTGTTGGGAAGATGTGTCACTAGCAACCTTTTGTTGTCATATCTCTCTTTAATTATATTCCATGCATCTAAATAATTCTCACTGGAAACTGGCAAATGCTGCACTAACCATTTTGCTTCGCCTCATAGGTTGCTAAGCAGATGATACTTTTTTTGAGCATTTCCGATTGCACGGTTGTGGATCAGTTGGAGGTACAAATCACAAAATTGAGTCCACTGCAAGTAATCACCGTCAAACGTTGGTAGTACAATTGAACTCCGGTATCTTTTGATTGCAGCAGTAGATTGTCGCTTCTCCCTTCAGTGCTTCTCATACGTTCTTGCAGTGAGATTATTGTCTCTTGAGCCCAGCAGTGCAGTTCTTGGCAGATTTCAGGACTGTACTCAAAAGGGCTTCTTTCAGTGGCTTGTTCCCATATTGCCTGATCGTTCTCTGCCAGTTCATTCACGTATCTTTGTAATAAGTTGACCTTAAGCGTGTAGTACTCGGTAGAATATTCACTACTAGCTTTCCGTTTAATGTCTTGAATGAAGTACGTAAGGGTCCTCATTAAGGCCCTTTTCTTCCGAATCATTCTTGGAAGAATATCCCTTTCTTCGTCATCGCCTTTGAGTTTGAAGTCTGCATGACGTTCTGGGTTTCTTGTGGCAGATATGTCTCCGGATTTGATTGCAGGTGATGATGCCATGGGGTTGTCGTTAGAAGAAGTTCTCTCCAATTTTCTCCTCGCATCATCTAGTGCATGAATGAGCTTCTCATACACCTTCCAAATTTCGTTGTAGTAATTGTTAGCAAAGTACGGAAGATCTGGCGCGGTCCCTTCAAATAGTTTCAATTGTTCGTGAACTTTATCAAACTTGTACCAGTACCTTTTTGACAACCCTAGTCTCTTGTCTAGGTACTCCTTAGTTTTTCTGGACACTGAATGCTTCCTGAAGTTTATCAGCAGCTGTTCCAGTTTGCTCCCCAGCTCGGATTGTGTAGCCGTCAACTTCTCTATTGTAGGGCTTGTTCCAATGCTACGATTGATTTGACGGTAGGCTTCGCTCTGGATCAAGTCGGGGTCACCAATGTTTTGGTACCACGATAAGATAATTTTCCTACCGCCCAATTCACAATTTAGTACTTTACTAAATGTGCAGCAAGCAAGGATATATTTCTAGTGCAGTACTAGAAATATTCTAACTCCCTTTTATAAAATATATATCTAGGCAGGTCTAGGCACGCAGGTCGATTAGGCGGTTAACGCCGGAATGAATTGTTGAGTGAAATAGACGTGAAGTCGCCAGTTGAAAGTTTGACCAAAAATTGTATTTTCATATATCAACCTATCCCATTTATACAATTTTCTATCACAAATACATATTTAACTCTGACAAATATTGTTTGCATCAGCATAAAAAAATACTTAACAAGAAACTTCCTTATTCGAAATTTTCAACTTCAAAATCTATACAAAAAAAATTTACTTCCTCAATGCAATTCTACACATTGCATTTCCCATAGAATGCTATTACAAAAAAAAACATTAGCTCTGCAAGACGTGAATGCATTCATACATACTGCATGTTATTTCCCCATGAAAAAAACAAGAAACAAGATATCATATGTAAAGTTCCTAGACCCCACATATGAGCAATGTCAAGTTCATCGAGAAAAACGAAAGCATTCAAGGCAATTAGTTAACGTTTGATACGGAACACGTGCCTTCGTTGTTTTCATGAAATGTGATGCTCAATTGTCTTCGCTTGTTGTAGGCTTGTAATGTTGTACGTATGAAGCCATGTGAGTGAGGATTGTTCCACACGTAAAAAAATGGGTTCATATGGGAAGAAGTACATATTATAGATTTTGATGTAGTTTCTAGGTTTAAAGCGGGTCATGCATATTTATTTATTTATACTGATGCTTTAATGAATTTATTCTGAATTTACCTGATGGTTATTTTATTATGTAAGTATAAATGCATTACAATTCAACTTATCAGGCAAGTGATTTACTTGGATTTTGATACTTTCGCTATCGTCAGCAAACGACTGCCATACACCGATATTATGCTCCGAGCTTTGATCGTAAACTTCATCTGAAATCTAAAAAACGTACATATATCATTTGAAATCACATATTGTTTTAGAATACCTAATTGTTATATACAAAAACTTCTTCTAAAATAATGAAACCACCGCCGCAATCACTACTCTGCTGTAGTAATCGCGTTAAGCACACTGCTCGAAATCTGGCATAACACTGATCCAAATTTTAATTGCAGATGTGAAATATTTAATTATTAAAATTTATAGTTTTATATATTATAAACTTTATAGAGCAAGAAAATATTATTTATTACAAATATAAATTCATATATTAAATTTAAATTTTTCTGTACATTTACATACTTTATGATATTTATCTTTTTATTATTATTTAAATTTTTCTATATTATTATCTTACATTGATATAATAAATCAAATCTGCAATTAAAATTCGGACAAGACAACACCTTTATTATGCAGCTCATCCATGAATTGCATTGTCGAATGCAATCAACAGTGGATGGATAAGAGGCTCGTCACAAACCGCCATTGCGGCGTTTAATCGTACGGTGGCGATTGGAATAAAAGAAATATATCTGCTTGGGCAGATCATGGAGTCTATGACGGATCATCACACAGCATGGACACCGTGGGAAAAAAGAGGGAAGTATGCAAAGGCTGTCGAAGCGATAAGTGCGGGAAACCAATACTAAACCTTAGCTAAACTTTAAATGAGTTATTTCACCCTTCTCACATCATTTGAATGTAAATTTATACGATAATTTTTGCTCTACAGTTAAGCTTTCATTGCGTCGTGCGGATATCGATCTCATTTTCGGATGGCTCCTATAGCTTTTTAAATTACTTATGGAATTAGGAAAATTAAAAATAGCTCTCTCACCTTTAAGCATGGTGGTCACTATCACCGGTGTGTATCTAAGAGTGATAGCCTGATAAGAACTAGTACACACGTCGAAACCACCTTCTTCTAACATTTTTCTTCTCTAATAATTTTTCAGATAAAAGTATTATAAAAAAAATATGCAACTCATTCATGTAGCTACAGAGAATTCCAAAAGTAATTTAAAAAGCTATCGGAGCCATCCGAAAACGAGATCGATATCCGCACGACCCAATGAAAGCTTCACTCTAGGGCAAACATTGTATAGATTTACATTAAATTGATGTGAAAAGGGTGAAATCATCCATTTAAAGTTTAGCTAAGATAAGTACTTACAAGAGGAAATTTAACTTGAACATAATTCGTAGTTACAAAAACATATTGAGCTCACATAAGTAGGAAAATTAAAAATAACTCTCTCACTTCTAAGCATGGTGGTTGCCATCACCGGTGTGTATCTAAGAGTGATGACCTGATGAGAATTAATACACACGTTGAAACCACCTTCTCTAATAATTTTTCAGAAAAAATTATTATTAAAAAAAAATGCAACTCATTCATTTAGCTACAAAGAATTCCATAAGTAATTCAATACTAAACGATTGTCGAACAGTCGCTTTAAAATAATACGAAGTGAATCCATTTTTACCTCGTACGTACACATATGTGTGAAACGTTACTAAATTTGCGTTAAAATAGAGAAAACGGAAAACGTGATATAACTATCGCTGTTGTCTGAGTTCGCTTGGTAAAATGTTTGAAATGTGATGGAGTTCAAATATGAATTCAACTATAAAGTATATGGTTTTATCGACATAAAGATGACTCCCATTGAAACTACACGTCACAAATTCAAGCTAAATAGGGATCCCGAAGTGATTTACGCAACCTTTACCGGGTCCAATCATCATACAAAAGGGGGAACTGTTAAAGTTTTGTGATTTCCCCTTCACCGCCAGCAAGCATTCTAAGGGGCATTTTGCGACCAAACGTTTTTTTGCGTTATGACCGCTACTGACGACATTTTGACAGTAAGCTGCGATAAGTGTGAAACCGATTTTGAATGTAGAAAAGACGCGGTTTCTTCATTTTTTGATTGAAAACAAATGAAATGTGACGTGAGCAAATATTACTTTCAAAATCAAAAATGTTGCACTTTGCTACGATTTGATATTCTGATTGAGTGCTAATTATGTATTGCATTGTTGCATATCACCAAATTTTAATTTATTACTGGTGTCAACCTTCATAATATGCTTATGAATGCACTGCTCAAACGTTATGTTTAGAGGTTTCTTTCCTTTTATCGTCCACTCAACCCGTACCGGCTTTATTAAAATTAGCAAGTAGTATAGCACAAGCGGATAGGCAAGCTTTTTTCCTTCAACTGTTCAACATTACAACAAGCTTAATTAAAGTGCGGGCAACATTTATTTGGTTGGCGAATTTCATAAAATTTCATTGTGGATTACATCGTTGCATGCATGGAAATTGCCCTGATTGGAGTTACTTAAAGTGCCATCACGAGTCGATATAGTCTAAATTTAAGTGCATGTAATTATTTACTTAAAATTTATCATTATGTGTCCATGAAGTTAAATTCAAATTTTCAACAAAAAAACAAAGGAGAAAACGATTCGATTTAACATTTCATCCACACCTTCAGCGGGCGCCCAGCGAGGATATTGGGTGAGTACCCAATTGGTTTCTTTATTTTTTCATATTATTATTTATATTGACCACTGTTACACACCTTATTTATTATGCCGATCTGCTACAGTTATTACATACGCGATTTAAAATTCAGCCCTATTATTTTATGTATATTTATACGTGTTCATATTTCTTTATGCATGGCCTTTTAATTCCCATCAGCGAAAAAATTAAATTTTAAGGCCTCAAGAGAGTAGTGCCTGTAACGTGAAGGAAGAGCTAACCATTGGTGTTCTTACCTGCGAAGGGGACAAGTGAAAGGAAAGACCGAATTTTCATGATATATTTAAATATGTTTTTCTTATAGAATCGTTTTATAGTTCACCACTGACAGCCACATTTCAATTATTTAAATATTTTTTTATACATAATCAAAATCTTTCTCTTTAAGCTTTCTAAGTTTTATTTTTTTTTAGATAATATCCACAAAGTACACACCTGACAAACGTCGGTTACGTTCAGATCCGGGACCGACGGCGCTGTGTGTGATTTGTCAACAAGGAAGAAATGATGGCACGCGCGTGCAAACGCTACCATGCAGCCATCAGTTACACGAGACCTGCGTGGCCCAACATTTTCTGGTCAACCGTACATGCCCACACCAGTCACGATAAAACACCAGCTGTATAAGGAGCGGTCCCCAAAACCAATGATCACAGGGACCGAGGTTCACCACTACGGGATGATCTTGATGACATGGGAGCAGCTGGAGTAATGCCACCTGCTGAAGGGCAGAGCCCAACCGTATCCATGGAGGTCCTTGTCCTGCAGGATCTGATCTAATGCAGGGCTTGACCACCCGGATTGCCGCTCTGAAGAGCAAACAGGAGAGCCCACCTCCACCACGTTCACGAACGCCTCCGATGTGCGACTCGGACCCAAATCCTTGGCAATTACCGTTGAATCCAAGAAACGAGCCTGAGCGAAATCCCATGGCTCCGGTATACTGGCCCAGGCTGAGCCAAGTGGAACCACCGACTCTTGCTCCAGTGGCTCCTTTGGATCAATTAGATCTTCACATCCACCGTATCGGTTGAAGCCGACTCAGATCCCCAGCATCATTCAGGGCTGAAATCCTAATTTTGCTGGGGAGCCAAACTCCATCAACGTGGAGGTTTTCATTGATTGTGTGGAGTTCCTGATAGACCAGATGTTGGTGGGGGACCATACGGTGCTCTAAAAAAATATTAGAAACAATTTTGAATCTGCTTTACACAATAACTTACTTTATTGGGAGACACTAGGATTGAAGCGCAAATGACAGGCAACTGGTGCGTAGAACTTTGGGAAATTGGAAACAAACCCAATATCATACATTTTCTCTAATAATATCAAATTTTTATACTAGAACAGAAATTGAGTTATTCAATTCATTGGCATCCACACAAAATTCATAACAGCCAGTTGCTTCGCTGATGTCACTGGTTACTAAACGTGTAATTCGTTGCTTAGGTTAACTAGTGTTATAAATTTATAATAGAACTATTTACCATCGTCGACGATGAAAGAGGTTCCCTGCTCAGCGAACTAGTAGATATCGAATCCGTTCACATGCCAATGGTATTAGTCTGTAAAATTAAACTTGTGTCAAAACTCTAGAACTAATTCATAGTATAAAAATTTTACCAATTGTCGTCTATCACTCCTTATAACAAGGGGAATCGCACCTTCTCTCAGTACTGTCCGGGTTGCGAGTCTTATTAAATCGGAACCAGCAAAACTGAAAAATGAAATAAAATTGATTTCATCAATAAAATCATGCAAGCACTATGTTAGCAAAAACTTGCCCCCAAATTCAGTCGGTACTACGTGAAAACTAATTGGTCGCCCCCGATATTATGCGTGGATTGGAGGCAGTTATTTTGAATGAAAATACGCTTCTGAATATTGTGTTTTCTTTTTTATGTTTATGTTGATAAACATAAAGGCAAGGTGGCTTCTCTTCTTGCATGTTTTCACGACGCACATGATTTTATAAACCTCTTTGCACTTTTCAATTTTTCCGTCTAAACATAAAGTTTTTCTCACTTGCAATCTAACCGATAAGTTATCTCTAATTGTCTCGTCAGCGAACAAATATTTGAAATTGTAAAACTTAACTACCATTGCATAATTGAATGGTTGTGTTTCTATTTCAGACTTGACTAGTTTGCAAAGCTTCAGTTTGATGAATAGAAAACATCACAGTGAAATTCAATAACCAAAGAATAATTCTGTTTCTCAGGTAATTACAAATTCAACTTTTACTATAATCATAATCGTTTATACTTTTTTGCCTCTCTCTTCCATTCATAACCGGGCTTAGGGCCGTCTTCGGCAGAATCAACTCGCAATTTTTGGTTCCACGGATTTCATACTGCCTAATTTGAGTGAAATTTACCAATTTGTTGAAATATTGCCAGGCGAAAATTTTTCTGTGCCTAACAGAAATTTTTGTTCTTATCCTTGTCTGCTTTCAAGAACCTTTTTTTCGCTCGTAGCTTTGTTATTATCTGATTCTCGGAGCAGAGTTCATTTCGACAATCCTCCTACTAATATTAAATCATCTACAGAACAATATCTACAAAATTGCATTCCCTTGCTACGAATTTCCACATTTGCCTTGGAAACAAATGGATTTAGGGGGAGGTTGAATACAAAAGACTATACAGTTGACAAGCAAAAGCAAACTCCGAATTATTTCAAAAATGTTAAGTATTTGTAAAGAGAAAGACTAATTATTTCGAAAATATTTTTATTCATTTGAAAATTGAATAACAATGTAATGATAGGCATTTATGGTATACAATGAAAAGAATAATACAATTATAACATAACATACATTTCTTCAATCGTATCCAATAGTTAACATAAACTTATTCACCATCCTCGACGATGAACTAGCTTCCCCATCCAGCGAAACGCTTGAAACCAATATATCTGCCACACCACTTGCATTTGCCTGCAAAGATAAAAATATGTCTGAGCTCCAGAAGAGATTCACAAAAGTAATAATTTTACCTATTGTTGTCCACTAATCTCTACCAAAAGTGGAACTTCCACATTGCATCCGTCGAGAATAACTGAACTGCACCTAGTTGCCCGTTCACTTTCAAAAGCAGGAAATCTGAAAAACATTCATTCATTTAGAATGTGGTTTTTGCACATGCTGAACATAATAAAATATATATTTTCTCATCTTCATATATGTACAATATCATTTAAAAATTTGCTTGAAAAAATAAATAGAATTGACTTGACCAATAAAATTATTCAGGCAATAATATGCCAGCAAAAACTTGCCCCCAAGGTTCAGGCGGTACTGCGTGAACTTATTGAATAAAATGGTTGCCCTCGAAATGTAAACATGATGATGCATGAATCGGAAGCAATAATTTTCAGTGAAAAAATACTTCTAAATATTGTCTTTTCTTTTGTATGTTTCATGTTGATACAAACCTATGAAATAATACTCCTGTGGGCTGACGGTGGCTTATATTACTGCTTGTTTTCACAATGTACATGATTTCAGAAACTTCTTTGCACTTCTCTATTTTTCCGTCGAAGTATAACGTTTTTCTTACCCACAATTTAACCGATGAATAGTCTAGATGAACAAATCACGAATTTTCATTGACATTAACATGAAAATTATACACCGAACGAGCTTGTTTACGGTTTTTTAGAGCCAAATTTGACATCGAATGCAAACAAAACATATCATGATATAAAGATTTCTCATGACAAGGAAAAGCAGTGTTCCATTAGCATCGGGCCGTCTCTGTTAGCTACCTGTTCCAAGTTCTGTCATCATTTCCAGATGCGCCACCTTAGGGAGGGAAGAAAAGGAGTAAATGATAGCCCAAAAAATTTCCGAATATCAGCTATGTATTTGTAAGGTTTCTTCGATTGCATTGGCAGTGACTTAAACCAAGGGTAGTCTCAGCAAAGCAGGGGCAAAAGAAATCAAATGGCGGGAAAATTCAAATTAATAGCATCATGAGAAAAACATTTAACTCAAAATAATTTTACATATTTTTTTTATTTTTCATTTAAGGTGTCTAAGGCAGATTTGATAATTAACTTAACTTTCGGATTAATTGGAATCAATGAAGATGTATTTTTAGGGATTATTGATCAAAATGAAGAGCAACTGTTTAATTTTCTGATGAATATTGGAGTTAAGATATTTAGACACAAACAACGTAAATCAAATATTGGAACTAGTAAACTAGGTAAGAAAATAATGTTGTGTGTAGCGATATTTTTTTCCATGTAATAATATTCATGGCAATATTTTTTCTATTAAATATTTTTTCCTTATACACTTGCAAGAAAAAGTATCCGTACAACATCAAAAGAAAGCAACATATTAGGAAATTCATGCTAAAGAAAGCTGCTACCTATAAATATTTAATCAAAAAAATTTATTCATCAATGAAACTATCTTTTCTATAAATTTTTCCTATGGTATTCCTTAAAAAATTAGATTTAACAAAATAAAAACAAAAAAGCCTCACTTAAACAAACCAGAAAAATATCCGTACATGACATTATTAATTTGAAAAATTGAAATATTTATTACATATCAGGGCTTAATAACTTATCGGATAACCTTTTCTCTTAAGGACCTCCTATAGGTGATTTGGCATGGAGTGAACCAATTTGGCTGTGTCCTGCCTGGTAATTTTGCCTCATTCATCGACGATGACGTTTTTCAGCATTTTCTTCCAGGTTATGCTGTGCTGATGGATACTGCGCTCCAACAAGTCCCACAAATGCTCAATGGGATTAAGGTCTGGGGATTTGGGTGGCGTACACAGTTGATGTTTTGTGTTGTAGAGCAACCAAAGCTTCACATTGTGTGCTGTGTGCTTGGGATCACTATCTTGCTGGCGCGAGAAATCGTCACCAAGCCTCAACTGCTGAACGCTTTCCTTAAAATTCGCCTTCAAAATATTAAGGTAACTGTATTGATCCATAGTTGATTCTATAAACACAATTTGGCCAACTCGTTCTGCTGCCATACACCCCCAGACCATCACACCACCTCCACCGTGTTTCACAGTTGATACAAAATGTTCTTTGTCGAAGGCAGTACCGCTCTTCCGCCACACTTACTTTCTTCTTTTATTGCCAAATATGCAAAATTTGCTTTCGTCAGAGAATAGGGCCTGTTCCCAAAACTCTAGTGGCATGTTTATATATTTTTTTGCAAGTCCACACGTTGCTTCCTGTTCACTTCCGAAATGTATGCCTTCTTACATGCTATGCATGAGCGATATTCATCTCTAGTATTTTTCGTATGGTATCTTCATGGAGAACCTTGCCAAAAGAGTTTTATTTTATAGTTGTCACAATTTGGGAAACAGTTCCTCGAGAATTCTTTTGAACTGCCTGCAAAACGTTTCCTTTTTCGCGTTCAATTAGTATGGACAGTCGACCACAACGAGGCTTTTACATAATCAAACCAGTTATAGTAAATGTTTTCACCACGTACTGTACAGGGGAGTCGTTCTGCCTTCTATTAGACCAATTTCAAGGCGAGTTTTCCCTTCACTCTTAAGTTTCAGCATAATCTTCCTCTCCTCAGCACTGATTACGCTAGTTTTAGTCGTCATCATGTATTCTAGTGCACAAAAAATTAACAAAACCTGCACTCGCTTTTAAACCTATCGCAACATAAAGTAGAACTATTATCGGACCTAAAAACATTAAAATGCATCTGCATATCTCATCGCGTAACACGGGGAATCCCCCGATTTGTTCGGTACGGATACTTTTTCTGGTCTCTTGATTTTGTTTGAGTTTCAAGTCTAACGAACTTTACGTCCACGAACTTTACGTTTTATTCTTTTCTTTTGCGTTAGCATAAAATAAAAAAAAAAACAATATAAACTTTACTTTAATTTTACAATCTACACAATCACTAATCCACTGTGGGGCAGTCTATCCCCATTTTAATTCAAATAATCACTTCACGTCTGCTTCCAATTAATTCATTCAAGTTTATTCTCTCTACAAAGGAATCCGCTCACTGATATTCTTTTCGCGTTTTTTTTTAGTTTAAGAGTTCCAGCTATTGTTAAGACTAGCACTTGCCACTTAATTTTTCTTCATCCGTTATTTTTTTTTTTAGTTCAATCACTGTATCCACTTGGCGTCGATTTTAAAATCCGTCCATTCGGATTCGAAAACATTTCATGGTCTGTCTTCTGCTAGACAGTTCGTTAGCTGCACTACAAATTCAATTATAATTCTTATTTTCCATGTGTAAACTTGTCTTAATGTTCTATTTTTAAAATATTCAATAATAATAATGATCACAACAAACTTTAAAACTTTGAATTCTCTCATTTTCTTCTTCTTTTCTTTCACTCTCGATTTTTCATACATGTACGAATTTTTCCACTGTTCACCTCCGTTTCAAACAGATTCTTCTCTTTTTCACCGCCACTATTTCAAACTTAATCCTATCTCCACCCCAAAATCAGACTCGACACCGCAAAAAACTCCCTCTTCTTCGGAAAAGCAAATACTGAATGCCCTTAATTTATGAATCCAATCCAATAATTCACCTCCAGCAAATCCGATCCCGCAATCATCTCATTTTCATTTACTGCTGACGCACTCGATAACGTACTCGAAGTTCAATGCACTTCGATTCCGCTACCCACACATCTTTTTTTTCGCATCGACAAACGCAATAATTTCCATTTTGTATATATGGTAATTTGCATAACCAAGGAAAGCGTTTGATTAGATGCAAAGTGTCGTATATATCTACGGAAATTATTGTTCTTGTCGATACTCCAAAAAGAGTGCTTTTCCAAACTCGGGGAACTTGAACCCAGGTTCCCAGCAGACCCTCGGTCATGAATCCACATCTTTACCAACGAAGCCACCTTCTGTTGATTTCCCATTCATCTAATAAGCAACTTCAACTATGCATCTGGGTATGAAATTGAATTTTGTTAAAAGGGAAACGTGAATGAATTTTCGCAAGTGTAACAAAATCAAATTTGTTAGTGGGTGCTAGGTATAGAATTAGTTAGTATGAAGGAAGGAATTAAGTTTTGTTAGGGAAAATGTATTGAATGGAGCTTTTTTGGTGGGAATTAATGAATGGAATGTTGTTAGTGGGAAAGTTAAAATTATTATGATTTACTATTTTTTGTATTTGAAAGTAAGGGTAAAGGGTAGGATTGTGATGATGGGGAAATAAAAATTATAGGGAAATTGGGAAAATGTTAATAAAAATAAACAAATACACAGAGGAAAAGGTAGGAGTGCCCAAAGGAACGTGGAGATGTTACGGCGGCAATTTGAAGTTTCGTATAGGAGAAAGCCCGTACGCCGGAATTCACAACAATCGTGGAGACGACCCAGACCCTGAGTGTCTCATTCAGCTGGGCAAACAAGGAATGACGGCAGGGGCAGTTATGAGTCGGATCGGATGTCCTGAGCGTGAAAGGTACCTAGCAGTTTACCCGATTCGTCCTCAAGTTCATAAGAAACTTGCCCAGTACGGCGGCGAACCACTGCAGGAACAAATCGTGGAGCAAATTTAGCCGCAAAACAATCGGCTGCATTGCTCACGGCGAAATTTTGCACGAAAACTTTCTTACCGTGGAGTAGCTCACGGGGGCGAGCCCAAAGGTTGTAACATTGAGCTCCCTTGTGATAGGCTTCTTTCAGCTTAGCTCGGACGCAGTCTTGTACGGCTCGCAGACGATCACTGTTCGCACCTAACTGTACTTCTCCGTCCTCAAAAGCATTCAAGCTTCTAAGGAGGGTGTACTCAGAGCCATGCTGGATAGGGTGGTACCTGAACATGCGGAAATAGGGCGAAAACCCTGTGGGCATATGGATCACCTTGCGGAAGGCACAACATGATTCCGGAAGATTCTCGTCCCACCTGGTATGATCCGACCCTATGTAGGCTCTGATGGCGTTCAACGTCGACTGGTTTGACCTCTCCGAGGCATTAGCTTGCGGTGAATGATATGGAGTGAAGCAGTGCTGCACCCCATAGTCGCTCATAAGCTTAACGAATACCTTGAAGACGAACTGCACACCGTTGTCCGAGTGAAGCCGTTCGGGAACTCCGAAGGTTAAAAACATTTCGCACTCCAAGTATCGCACGACTGACCCCGCAGTGGCTTTAGCCATGGGCTTGACCCATATGAACTTGTTATAATGGTCCAGGACCACAAACAATTGAGTATTCCCTGATTTTGAACAGTGGTATGGACCCATGAAGTCCACAAACAGGCGCTGCATAGGTCTCGCCGAGTCTCGGGATGCGCCCATAGGACGTCTCAAAGTTGAATTCGAAGGCTTGACCTGTTTGCATATTATCTTGACGCAAACGAGGTCAATAGTAATACCTTTGTAAGACGTCGGTTGTCTTACAAATTCCACAATGAGAGCCCCGGGGATCATCAAGAGGTCGCACTATAAGGGCCTGTTGCTCCTTGAGATATTCGTACTCGGGCTCCTGAAATGCAAACTAGAGTATCAAACTATCAATATGTTTGTACTTCGGGAGGCAAGCAATGAGCGAGGCCACCCGCTCATCCTGCGAGCAAGATCTCCATAACGTATCCAGCATAACGTAAAGAGCACCTTTCCGGTGTTCAATTTGGAAGTTGAACCCTTGCAATTTCAGACTCCAGTGAGCCAATCAACTTGAAAGGTCCGACTGTTGCATTAGCCAGTTAAAACTGGCATCGTCGGTTATGATGGTGAAGGACAACCCTTCGATATATGCCCTGAATCTTTTAACGCTCTGCACCGCAGCTAAACATTCCAATTCTGGAATGCTTAATTACGTTGCGTAGTGTTGAGCTTCATAGCCATATATGCGATTGGATGCTCACCACCCTGATCGTCCTTCTAGAACAAAACACTTCCGATACCCACTGTACTTGCATCACACTGGGTATAGAAGTGCTTCGTAAAGTCGGGGTTAGCCAGTTCTGGAGCAGAAATCAACAATTGCTTCACTTTATTGAAGGCACTATTGGTGGAAGCAGACCACTTGAAGGCACGTTTGCACTTTAGCAAATCCGTTAGACGGGCCGTAACTGAGGCAGAGTTTGGAATAAAGCGACTGTACCATCCTGCTATTCCCATGAACCGTCTCACGTCTTTGGCCGTTTGGGGTTCAGGATAGGAGACTATACCTGAAGCCTTCTCTGGGTCAGTGCGCAGAATACCATCACTTACTACAAAACCAAGATATTTGATTTCCTTCTTGACGAACATGTCTTTTTCAACATTGATGGTCAAATTGGCGTCCCTGAGCAGTTTCGCAACGGTACTCAGGAGCACCAAGTGCTTACGAAATTTTGAACTCATAACAAGCCGGTCATCGAGGTAAGCAAATACCTTGTCTTGCAGCTCATGCGGTATTACTTTATGCATCAACCGACACATCGTTTGGGGAGCATTACATAAACCAAACGGCATGACGATGAAATGGTACAAGGGTCTGCCAGGGACAGTACTTGCCTCATCCAATGGTATTTGCCAAAAGGCATCCTTCAGGTCCAAACTGGTAATAATCCTGGTGCTCTGCAACTGTGCCAACAAACCTTCAATTAGCGGCAACAGAAAGGCATCCTTAACGGTTACCTCGTTGAGGTGTCGAGCGTTAAGGCATAAACGCACCTTGCCGGCACAAGAGAACTCCACGAACTCTGATTTTCCTCTATTGCCCCCAAAGACAACATACGACTGAGTTCATCATACAACAGTCTCTGTATAACAGGTGAGACAGTATAATACCGCTGCTTAATGGGTCGAGCAGAACCAGTGTCAATGTGATGAGGTACGAGAATGGTCCTACCCAAGCATTTCGCATTATACGACGGAAACTGTTGTTTGACGAAGTCTAGTCGTTGCTTATCTTTAAGGGACAGCAGATGGAATTCAGGACTCGGAGGTTCTGTGGCTGCTTTGATAGCGTTGACCTGGATCAGTGCTTTTTTGAAGAGATCCCAAAAGTCAATCTCAAGATACACTGCGTGTGTCAGGCAAGGGACAACCAGGAATCTCATCAATTTGATGTTGTTGTTAAATCGCACCAATGTGGTAACGTATCCCAGAACTGGATCCTTGTGCCCTGATGCAGTTTGGACATGAGCATGCATGGAATGCATATGCAAGCCCAAGTCTGACAACAGGTCCAAGGCTCCAGCTCCGAGGATACTGACACTGGCTCCGCTATCATGCAAGCCCGTCAATTTGTGACCATTGACGGAAATCTCTGCGTAGGGCCTATTGTCGCCAGGAGTTGCGACAAGTGACTCCACGCGGGCATGCTTCAAGAGACGCCTGGCAAGGAAATATCTCCAGGATCTCCGGAAGCGTACTCTAAAACTAGTGGGTGGTTTTTGAGCACTGCCTGCTATTTCATTATTTCAGACGAAGTTGGGACCAGCGTTAGAAGTGCTCGGTCCGTCAGAGAAAGCAAGTTCATGAACTTCTATAGACGGCGTCTCAACTCGGGGTCTGTATTGGTGGCGCTGGTCTCGTAGGGTGTTGGGGCGACAGGTGTCGGAGGGTGTGGTTGGTTCCCCTGATTTGGCACACCCCGTCTGATGTTTCCCGACATTCGGCAATGAGGGCAGTTGGGACGAAGGATGTTTTGAGCTCCGCATCCAAAACAGAACATGCGCTGGACTACTTGAGGACAATACCGGTAAGTATGTCCAAGGTCTAAGCAATTCCAGCAGACGCTAAATTCATATCCGGACCGCGGAAGGGCTAAAGAATGAGCTTGAGCAGCGGCTGGGGGCAGTTTCACGTTTGTTTTGCTCGTCCAGGTAACTTTTGGGGTCATCAGAGGCCCTACTGCTGCTAATTCGGACGGCACCGGGATCGGGACTGAGTTATACAGGTCAGCGTTATGGAAAGGTGACGGTTTTTGATTACTGCCAGTGGAATGAAAAACCTTTGAGATACCGTGGGTATTTGCCACCCATGCACTCCTTGCGGATAATTGCGAGTACACCGCAGATAATTTGGCATATTGTCCACGGGGTTTGAACACAGCATGTTCGGTATACTGCCGAGTTTGTGGTATATCAGGTGAATAAGGGTTGTACGGTTGCGCCTGGTCTTGGCCTTCCCGTCATATTTTCCGAAGGCCATTCATCCTCTTCCCAGGAGACTTTATGAAGTTTATGAGTCCCACGCATTGTATTTCGTGGCTCTGGGATTCCATCAGGGTACCAGACAGCCTCTATAGCTCGACACCGCCAGGAAAGCTCCCTTACCGAACAGAAATCAACCCCCGCCAAATGATCCCGCACACGCTGGCTCATGTTCAGACTGTGTATGCGCTGAAGGTCAAAGTCGGAGAGGCAATTTTTCAGTCGTACAACCTTGGTCATAATATTGTCAAAAAAGTTTTGGAAAGACTCTGCGGGTTTTTGTTTACGGGCGTCTATTTCGCGACGAAAATCTATGTCCATCTAATGGCCAGCGAATCGTCCCTTCAATGCGTGCATCAAAGAGGACCATAGCATTATGGAGCAGCTTTGGTAGAAGGTCCAATACCAATCGTCAGCGGGTCCCGTGAGGAGAAGATGGAAATCCATGGCCAAAGTTTCGGAGGATGTCTCGTAATGATGGGCTAGAGTCTCCACTTGCAACAGAAACTGCTCTGCATCCAAACCTCGCGAGGTACCGTCAAAAGCCACCATCCATTTGTTCATCGGAAAGTATCTCGAAGATTGTCTCTGAGGCTCCGCTGCTGGCCAATGGGTACTCGATAACCTGGGGGTTTCTATACTGTGCGGTGATGGTCTAGGAACTGCGTCAGTAGCAGAGTGCAATTCCAATGGTGTAGGAGGTGCGAGATTGTCCCCTAAATCTGGAATGTGTCCTGCAGGACGTGGTGGTGACAGAGTCAAGCGATCTAGACCTCGCGTAAGACGTGCCAGCCCAGAATCATCTGAGCGTCTTACCGCGTTTGGCATTATGACACGTGATTGGCCAGTGACTAGTGTATTTTTTTTCAATGAATCGTTAAAAGCAAGAGAATATCAAACGCAAGATATTGTACCAAATACGGCATACAGCAAATCTCGTACAATTAAGTCAACAAAAGCAATCTACCTGTGCGTGATTAAATAAAAAAATGCAATGCAATGATTATTATTAAAGGATGAATACAATGGACATTTTTCATTTCCCAAAAATGATCCTCCTTGAGTGGAAATAGGGACTAGCAAAAGGAATTTAGTTGGGGTAAAGTTTAGACAGCACAAAGTAGATTAATCACAACAATGCCTGGCATAGCTATGGAGTTTGAAGGCGGACTTCGCTTTAATGTCACCACAAGGGCCGACTACGAGACCATTATGAAACTCAACGGACTTCATAATGGCTCGGACAAGAGCCGCACAGATCCCAAAGCAGCAATGAGGGCAGTTGGGACGAAGGACGTTTTGAGCTCCGCATCCAAAACAGAACATGCGCTGGACTACTTGAGGACAATACCGGTAAGTATGTCCAAGGTCTAAGCAATTCCAGCAGACGCCAAATTCATATCCGGACCGCGGAGTGGCTAAAGAATGAGCTTGAGTAGCAGCTAGGAGCAGTTTCACATTTGTCTTGCTTGCCCAGGTAACCTTTGGGGTCATCGGAGGCCCTACTGCTGCTAATTCGGACGGCACCGGGATCGGGACTGAGTCATATAGATCAGCGTTATGGAAGGGTGGCAGTGTTTGATTACTGCCAGTGGAATGAAAAATCCTTCAGATACCGCGGTTGTTTGCTATCCATACACTCCTTGCGGGTACTTGTGAGTCCACCGCAGATAATTCGGGATATTGACCACGGGGTGTGAACACAGCATGTTCGGTATACTGCCAAGTTTGTGGTATATCAGGTGAATAAGGGTTGTACGGTTGCGCTGGTCTTAGCCTTCCCGTCATATTTTCTGAAGGCCATTCATTTATCTCCTCCCAGGAGACTTCATGAAGTTTATGGGTCCCACGCATTGTATTTCTTGGCTCTGTGATTCCGTCAGGGCACCAGGTAGCCTCTATAGCTCAACACCACCGGGAAAGCTCCTTTACCGAAGAGAAATCAATGCCCGCCAAATGATTCCGCAGACGCTGGCTCATGTTCAGACTGAGTATGCGCTGAAGATCACAGTCGGAGAGGCAATTTTTCAGTCGTACAACCTTGATCATAATATCGTCAAAAAAGGTTCGGAAAGACTCTCTGGGTTTTCGTTTACGGGCGTCTATTTTGCGACAAATATCTATGACCATGTAATGGCCAGCGAACCGTTCTTTAAATGCATCCACCAAAGAGGACCATAGCATTATGGAGCAGCTTTGGTAGAAGGTCCAATACCAATCGTCAGCGGGTCCCGTGAGGAGAAGATGGAAATCCATGGCCAAAGTTTCGAAGAATATCTTGTAATGATGGGCTAGAGTCTCCACTTGGAACAGAAACTGCTCTGCATCCAACCCTCGCGAGGTACTGTCAAAAGTCACCGTCTATTTGTTCACCGGCAATTACCTCGAAGGCGATCTCTGAGGCTCAGCTATCTCTGAGGCTCCGCTGTTGGCCTATGGGTACTCGATAACCTGGGGGTTTTTATACTTTGCGGTGATGGTCTAGGAACTGCGTCAGTAGAAAGGTGCAATTCCAATTATGTAGGAGGTGTAAGATTGTCCCCTAAGTCTGTAAGGTGTCCTGCAGGACGTGGTCGTGATAGAGTCAAGCGATCTAGACATCGCGTAAGACGCGCCAGCCCAGAATCATCTGAGCGTCTTACCGCGTTTGGTATTATGACCATGATTGGCCGGTGACTAGTGTATTTGTTATTTTTTTTAATGAATCGCTAAAAGCAAGAGAATATCAAATGCAAGATATTGTACCAAATATGGCATACAGCAAACCTTGTACAATTAAGTCAACAAAAGCAATCTACCAGTGCGTGATTAAATAAAAAAATTCAAGGCAGTGATTATTATTAAAAGATGAATACAATAGACATTTTTCAATTCCCGAAAATTATCCTTCTTGAGTGGAAATAGGGCCTAGCAAAAGGAATTTAGTTGGGGTAAAGTTTAGACAGCAGAAAGTAGAATAATCACAACAATGCCTGGCATAGCTATGGAGTTTGATGGTGGAAAAGGACCGACTACGAGACCATTATGAAACTCAATGGACTTCATAATGGATCGGACAGGAGAAGCACAAATCCCAAAGCTAAAACCAGATAGATGATGGACGGGCTGAAAGCGTTGGCTCATTCAAAGTGTTGGATCCAAGTCCAACTATCCCGGGCAGGGAGATATAACCAACGACTGAAATTCGGTTGATCCCAACCATAATTTACATTGCCACAGCTTATCCACTGTCATAGCCGGTGGAGACTATCAAACACAAATTCAGCACGGTGGGCACCAGTGCAATTGCGGCGAACCCCGTGATCAAAAATCTTTTAACAAAACATCGGAAAACATCATAAAAATCAAACAAAACTATAAATCCATTATTTGAAGCATAACTAATATCATCAGAACGTTAAAAACAAAAAAAAACAAAAAACATTCCCCTGAAATGCACAGACCATTATTCAAGTTTGGCACTTCAGGTAGTCAAGCACAACAAATCTAAAATTGAAAAGTTGAAACTAGAATAAAAAGACAATCAGTATCAGGCTATAACCACTAAAAACCGTAATTTGCGCGCCATATGTTAAAACCGCGGTAGTCACCGCAGTTGCAGATTTTGTGTTTCAGCAGAGGGGTGTGTAGCCTGGGGTGGCATACTGAGGCCGGCTAGCGGTCAGTCGTGTCGTGGGACTTTCGGGACACCCTCTGCTCGTGCTGAGCCACCCTACATAAAAACACTAACGCGAAGGGAAAAGGACGGGAAAGGAGGAGATCATTTCAAGAAATTAAATATAATTTTAAACTTAGAACATTGTGGCCGTTTTTATTTTAATTTAGAAAAACACACAACAAAACAGCCGTTTTAATTTTAAATTAGAAAAGCAACAAACAACAATCTGTGAAAAAAAAGATTTATATTGTAAAACGAAACTAGCCTCTTGGTTTTCAAATAAATTCGCAAAGTGATGAGAGAAACCGACAAAAATTATCATGCGAAAAGCTACTACGACCAACAAATTTTGAATATAATGAAAGAAAATAAAATGGAAAGCATAAAGGTGTGCACTACTCACCCCTATTGATGCTGCTGAGCGCTCGGCAACTGAAGGGAGAGGGCACTGAAAAAATTAAATCTACGAACTTTACGTTTTGTTCTTTTCTTTTGCGTTAGCATAAAATAAAAAAACAATATAAACTTTACTTTAATTTCACAATCTACACAATCACTAATCCACTGTGCGGCAGCTTATCCCCATTCTAATTCAAATAATCACTTCACGTCTGCTTCCAATTAATTCATTCAAGTTTATTCGCTCCAAAGGAATCCGCTCACTGCTATTCTTTTCGCGTTTTTTTTTCTTTTTTTCTTACATTTTAGTTTAAGAGTTCCGGCTATTGTAAAGAGACTAGCACTTGCCACTTAATTTTTCTTCATCCGTTATTTTTTTTTTTTTAGTTCAATCACTGTATCCACTTGGCGTCGATTTTAAAATCCGTCCATTCGGATTCGAAAACATTTCACGGTCTGTCTTCTGCTAGGAAGTTCGTTAGCTGCACTACAAATTCAATTATAATTCTTATTTTCAATCTGTAAACTTGTCTTAATATTCTATTTTTTTAAAAATTCAATAATAATAATGATCACAACAAACTATAAAACTTTGAATTCTCTCATTTTCTTCTTCTTTTCTTTCACTCTCGATTTTTCATACACTTACGAATACTTTCACTGTTCACCTCCGTCTCAAACAGATTGTTCACTTTTTCACCGCCACTATTCCAAACTTAATCCTATCTCCACCCTAAAATCAGACTCGACACCGCAAAAAAACTCCCTCTTCTTCGCAAAACCAAATACTGAATGCCCTAAATGCAACAACCCAATCCAGCATTTCACCTCCAGCAAATACGATCCCGCAAGCATCTCATTTTCAATTACCGCTGCCGCATCTGGGTAACGTAATCAAACTTCAATAGACTTCCTTTCCGCTATCCACACATCTTTTTTTCGTATCGACAAACGCAATAATTTCCATTTTGCATATATGGCAATTTGCATAACCAAGGAAAGCGTTTGATTAGATGCAAAGTTTCGTACATATACGGAAATTATTGCTCTTGTCGATACTCCAAAAAAAGTACCTACCTGCATTCGGGGAACTTGAACCCAGCGTCCCAGCAGACCCTCGGTCGAGAACCCACAACGGTATCAACGAATCCACCTTCTGTTGATTTCCCATTCTTCTAATAAGCAACATCAACTATGCATTTGGGTATGAAATTGAATTTTGTAAGTAGGGAAACGTGAATGAATTTTCGTTAGTACAAAAAAAAATAAAATTTGTTAGGGGTTTTGTTAGAGAAAATGTAATGAATGAAGTTTTGTTAGTGGGAATTAATGAATGGAATGTTGTTAGTGAGAAAATTAAAATTATTATTATTTACTATTTTTTATAATTGAAATTAAGGGAAAAGGGTAGGATTGTGATGATGGGGAGAAGAACATTATAGGGCAATTGGAAAAATGTTAATAAAAATAAATAAATACACAGAGGAAAAGGTAGGAATGCCCAAAGAAAAGTGGAGATGTTACGGCGGTAATTCGAAGTTGCGAATGGGAGAAAGCCGGTACGCCGGAATTGGCAACAGTTTCTATTATGATTTTAAAATATTATTTTCTTGCCAATATATTTTCATCATTTGTCATTAGTTTGGTATTTCGTGGAAGGACGCTTTCCGTCTCTTGGCAAATTTGTTTTACACTTTCCCAAGGTTGTAGCCTTTTGTTTTGTAGGCCATAAGTGATCTTTCCGAAAATTCGCCTTCAATGGAAACTTAAAAACTCCGTGAATTTTAAGGTTTTTTCTATTTTGAAGACGACGAAATCAGCGATGTAATCGACGTTATAGGAAAGATATTCAGTTAATTTTGTTGGATAATTAGTATAGCTATGTTCCATCATGAATTGCTTTACCCCAAAAGAAGAACATTCCGATGTTACGACCCTGCGATGCTATGCATGGGTTGTATGCAACATCATCTGTCGTCCCTACACTTACCTATATCCTGTGCCTCTACTTTTTCCTTTCAGGCAAAATATTAGTTTGTATATTTACCTAGTAATTCTAGAGCGTCTAGGCACGCATATAGTTAAGGCGATCAACGCCAGATTGATTGACTTCATGGAAGAAAACAGAGGTGAACTCGCCGATTTAAGTTAGACCAAGAAGTGATTTATTTCCACATCGACTTATCCTATTTATACAATTTTACTTCGTCTTCAATACAAATACATATTCAATTTCTTAACATATTCTAAATATATTTTGTCTACTCTAGCAAAAACATTTTACATACAATTTCCTATCTCTAATATTCTTTCCCGAAAAACTATGCAAAAAAAATTCACATTCTCATTAGCAATTCTACACGATGCATTTCCCATGTTGAAAGCATTATTCAAAAAAAATCTACATTCTTAATAGCAATACCAAACTCAACGTGAAGTAAATGCATTCATCTTCGCGTGTTTATTTTCCTATAAGAAAAAAATAGAAACAAGACATTGCATTCATATGAGAAGTTCTTAGACCCCGCATATGAGCGATGTCAAGTGCATCAAGGGAAGCGAAAGTGTTGAAGGCAATTTGTTTTTGTTTGTAGCGTGTGCCTTTAACACTTTCATGTAATTTAATACGCGATAGTCTTCGTTCATTATACGTTTGTGCTGTTGTACATATGAAACCATGTGTACACAGAATTATCTTTGTTCGTTGTACGTTAGTACTGTTGTACATATGAAACCATGTGTGTACGGAAATGTTTATACGTACGAACGTGTTTTCATATGGGGCTAATGGTAATGTACGTTTAAAAGATGTTCATTGTTTACGATTTGCTTTCGATTTTAATGAATGCATTACAATTTTCCTTTCCGTAATTCTTCAAGAAAATTCATATGCAAGTTCAAGCTTAACCCGATACTTTTCATAACAATTTCATTGACGGTGAACATCTTCTTTACCGTGATTCTTTATTAAAATCTTGGCGCAAGTTTCTTACAGAGCAAAATACATTACGAACAAAACGACTATACGTCTCGGGTATTCCATCACTCGTCGTACGGAAAGAGTTTCTAGACGCTTGATTCATGATGAAATTTAACCAAAACAATAACAAATGTGGATATGTGTCCATAGTGGCACGAGCCAATGCTTTTGCTTTTAGTTCCGCCGAGTGTTATTTGAGCTGGGAATCCCCTTCGTGGTGACGTATGTGGTGAATGAATGTTTGGATAATTTAGTGGTCGCTCAAAATGCTTCAATGGACAAATGAAGGCTTTTTAAAATGTTATCGATATTTATTTTTATGGCGTACTCATCTCAATCATACTTGGGGTGATATTTAGCGGAAGACACTTACAGAGGAACCTTTAGTAAATGCTTTGGCATTTAACTACATGGTAGCTGGAATAGTTCCTTCTGTTCAGCGTGTCTTTTAGGGCGTAACAATATCTTCCCCCATTTTAAATGTCTGTGGCGAGTCTTGGAGAGATGAGCCGCACGTCGATTGTTATGTTATTTTAAGAGTTGAAACCAGTAGGTTGTTTTTTTTTTTTAAATTAATTGATTTATTTTTTGGCTCTATACGTTGATTGTCATTAGTTGCATTAAACATTTATGGCGACTGTTAGTTTGTTAAAGATTACGCTGTGGTATTTTTATTTTATTTAAAAAAAAATTTCATGGTTTGTTTTACTTTATTGACTTTGGGTGCATTATTTTGAGTGGTATATAATGGATTTATCTATTAATATATATTTATATTTTGCTATGTAATTAATTTCAATTCTTTGTGGAGCTTAATGTTTGTTTTTAACAATAGATGTATTTAGTGTTTAAATATATATATTTGTTTTTTTTTTTTTTTTTTTTGGTGATAACAATTACATTTTTTGTATTTAAAGTATTGATGTACTTAATAATATTATGTATGTGTTCTTATGATTAAAAATATTTCTGCATCTGAATTTTTGTTTGATTTTTATAATGCTACTAGCAGATCTTGATGCTTAAAAATAAAATTGTTATAGTATAGTTTTTTTTTTTTTTTGGAATTATGTACATTTTCTTGTAACTTATATTTAAATTTTAATCGAGTTGACTTGCAGAGCTCGGTGTTTACAGATGATTATTATTGTTATTGTAAACAAATAGAAGCAATACATTTTTTTTTGTTTGAGGTGAGTAGCAGAGCTCAGTTAATTTTTTTTTTTGTTTTTTTTTTTTGTACTTTTTGCGGTGATTTACAATTTTTCAAAATATTTGCTTATTCAGAGCTAGATTTTTACAAATTATTATATTTGATCGAGGTTATGAGCAGAGCTCGATTTTTATTTACTATGATCGAGTTGATAAGGAGAGCTCGATTTTTATTTATTACTATCGAGTTGATAAGCAGAGCTCGATTTTTATTTACTATGATCGAGTTGATAAGCAGAGCTCGATTTTTATTTACTATGATCGAGTTGATAAGCAGAGCTCGATTTTTATTTACTATGATCGAGTTGATAAGCAGAGCTCGATTTTTATTTAATATGATCGAGTTGGTAAGCAGAGCTCGATTTTTATTTACTATGATCGAGTTGATAAGCAGAGCTCGATTTTTATTTACTACGATCGAGATTTTTGTTTACTATTATCGAGTTGATAAGCAGAGCTCGATTTTTACAAATTAATATTAGTATTTCGTTAGAGGCTAATCGTTAATAGTTAATGAATAGGAAATGGGGCTTCTCTTTTTTTTTTTTGTTTAAACTAACTGTAGAGATCGTGGCGGGGGTTGGGGTATTATTGCTTCCCCGTCTTGAGATTGGGCCACCATCGGAGGTTTCGTTTCTTGCTTATTGAGGTTAAGGGTAAATGTTGGGTTTGATTTCCGATTGGTGATTGTTAGACGATTTTGTTTCCTGCAGCATTTTATGTGTCGAATAGACAGGTATATCCCTATTGTTATGATGCCAATTGTTGTTAAGCTGAGGGATGCTGTGGATAAATGCATATGCTGCTTGTTCGTTTCTTTGAATGTAATTTCATTCAATTGGTCATAAATCTCGTTAAGGGAGTGGGAGTTGGTGTGAAATTGTTTGTTCACATCTTTTTCTAAGAATAGTTGCAGCGAGCTATTAATAGGAATACGAGTTAGGCTGGTTATGTTGAGATTTATTACATTTGGGTCAATCTCGGGGAAAAAGTTTGGTTGTTTTATCTCGAACTTGTGAGTACTTTCTGCTTCGTATGGTATCATTAAATCATGTAGTTGTATACTGCAAGGGAAACGGAGGTATAAAGTTCCTTGGCCCATGAGGGTGTGTGTGGTAACATTTTCGTTACAGTTGACGTGAATGGGAGTTTCTGATTGAAGAAAATATATCCAGCTATTGGGTTTGTTTAATTTAATGAAAGTATTTCCAATTGTAGTGCTAATCCGAAGGGGTAGAGTAACATTTCTATTGAAGGGGTTGTGCAGTAATGCTAGTATTTTGTTCGTTGACGGTGGAGCTCTGATTACAGGAGTCATAAGTGGCATTACGTATAGATCACCAGGTTGGGGATGTTTAATTTTTTTAGAGTTTGATAAATTGTCTCCTTGTAGTAAAAGAAATTGTTGAGTGGGTATGTTACTTGCTATATGTGAATACTCGACATATGGGATCATTAGAAATGATTTATTGGTGGCGATCGGGAAGGTGTGGATTTGTTGCAATTGCATAAGTGGTAATTGAAATATGAGTAGTTTGATTACTATTAGGAATTTATCTTGCAGCCTGTAGTGCTGTATATCTGCTGTTTGCGCCAATATTTGGTCACAGTATTCTGGACATTTATTACCGGGCTTTGTATATACATTTTTCAACTTTTGTTTAGAAATAAGAAGGGGGTGGATTTGATTCAGTTGAGTAGATACTACAATGTCTATTAGAGTACGTTGTCTAAATTCTATTTCTAATAATTGCGCCAATAGTGTTGTTAATAATAGTTGTTTGCGTTCGCTTGCTATTAATGCATCTGTAATGTTAGAAATATCTCGAATTTGTTCAGCAATTTGTTGTTGTCTGGTGATCACGTTGGTTAATGGTTTGTGGAGTTCCTCCAGTGACGTTTTTACGACGCTGATTCGTTGCTTTTCTAGTTTTACTAGTTCTTCTCCATCATGCTCCAATAGATTTAATCTGCTATATAATTCTTGTTCGTTTTTATTATCCATTGGGCCAAACAGTGTGTGCATTGCTTGACCTATCCCATCAAAGAGTGATCTTTTGTTTCTTCTAGAAATCAATGATTCGCGAAGGGTTTCTGAGCGGAATTTTAGATTTTCCACAAGGACGTGTATGTGCCATTGCTGTTCTTTGCATCCCGTGTTGTTCACTGAGCACAGTAAATATACAAGTTGTTCAGTGCGTTCAGCGAGGTTTAATTGCGATTGAATATCTCCTAAGTTGAGTTCCGTTACAATATTCCATGTGCTGTGGTAGCTCAGTATGGTTCCTAAGTCTTCCAACAATATCCCTGTATTTTCAATAGGAGTTGTTGTATAAGGATTGGTTTTGGAGATTAGTAGTAAAATAATTGCATTTGCCATGACTGAAAGGGGGAAAAGGAAAAGTTATTCGTAGAATGGTTTTAATCTGTTATTATGGACATTTACTAGCTTCTTCCCTATCGCAATTGTTGTATTGACAGGGGAGGTGATTGATTTAACAATATACGGGCCTACCCATACTTGCACTAATTTATGCTTCCTGTTTTCATTTTTTAATAAAACTTTGTCTCCTATGTGGAAAGATATTGGCTTCGTGTTTTGGTCATAGTATGTTTTTGATTTTACTTTGCTTTTTAATATATTTTTTCGCGCTATCGAATGCATTTTCTGAAGCTTATGTTTTAAAAGGAAATAATAATTTTCGTGGTTGTAGATTGGGGTTGGCTCTTTTTTAAGGTTTGAGGGTATTTCTGCTGTAAAATCGAAAAGGCAGTCCATTGGTGTGAGCTTGGTGCTGTCGTATTCACTCTTGTTATATACAAAGGCTGCGGTTCTTAAAAATTGGTCCCATGATTGTGGGTTGCTATCTACCGTAGAACGTAGATATTCTATCAGCGGTCTATGAGCTCTTTCTAAAGCTCCATTTGACTGGGGATGGTAGGCTGATGTTTGCAGCTTTTTTATATGTAAGAGTTTACATACTCTGAATTCATAAGTCGCGCTAATTACTTCGGGGGATGTTAGGATAGTTACTTTGGGTGGGCCTTGTAATATATTTTGGGTAGGGTCTGATAGTGCCGAATCATTGCCAATATTATTAGGATTTGTTGTTTCTGGAACTGTATCTGTTACTTGTTTGGTAGCTGGTATATTAATCTGTGAGTCTAACAATTCTTCATTGTTAATCGCTGCAGGTGGTGGTTTGTCTTGTAGCTGCACTTGTTTTTGCGCTTGTGCTCGTGTAACAATGTTGCACTGATTATTTTGTTCAGACTCTTCTAGTGCCTCATGGGGAATTCTGCTCAATGCATCGGCATTAGTATTATATTTGCCCGGTTTATACTCTATTTGGTAGTCGAATTCTGAAAGTTTGTGATGGAACCTTACCAATCGTGTGGTAGGGTCTTTTACATTGAATATTCCTTTAAGAGGTTTGTGGTCAGTATAAACCGTGAAACGCCGGTCTTGTAAGTAGCATCGAAAATTTTTTGCTGCCCACACAATTGCCAGGAGTTCCTTTTCAATGGTCGAATAGTTACGTTCCGCTTTATTTAGTGTGCGACTTGCATATGCTACTGGTTTATCTTTTCCAATTTCTCCCTGTGACAGGACTGCTCCTAACGCTTCATTGCTGGCGTCAGTGGTAAGATTGAATGGCTGAGTGAATTCAGGGTAGGCTAAAAGAGGGGGTTTAATTAAAGAATTTTTTAAAAGTTGGAATGCTTCCATGCATTTGTTAGTCCAAGTATATTTGACACCCTTCCGGAGTAAGTTCGTTAGAGGCTTGGCTATTTTAGAGAAGTCCGGAATAAATTTACGATACTAATTAGCTAGGCCTAAGAAGGATTGCAGTCGTCTAACTGTATTGGGAACCGGGAAATCTTGAACGCATTGAGTTTTACTGGGATCTGGGCGAGCACCTTTCTGGGAACAAATGTGACCTAAATAGGCGACCTCAGGTCGTAAGAATTGACACTTCTCAGGTTGAAGTTTCAGGTTATTCTCTTTAAGTCTGGTTAAAATTTTTCGCAGTTTGCTGATATGGTCTTCTAAATTTTTTCCATAAACTACTATATCATCCAGGTAGACAAAACAATCAAATCCTTGTAGACCGGTTAGCAAATAATTCATCAGTCTTTGGAATGTGGCGGGTGCCCCTTTTAATCCAAATGGCATTCGCTTAAATTCATAGTGGCCATAATTTGTACTGAAAGCTGTTTTAGGTCGATCTTTAGGTTGCACGAGCACTTGGTGGTACCCGCTAGCTAAATCGAGGGTGCTAAAGTAACGTGAGTGGCCAAGTTGGTCTAAGATGTCCTCAATTCGTGGTAGTGGAAAGGCGTCTCCTATTGTTTTGTCGTTCAATTTTCTGAAATCGACTACAACTCACCATTTCTTTTCCCCGTCAGTGCCTGCTTTCTTGGGCACCACCAAGAGAGGGGAATTCCAGGGGCTTTTGCTTTGTTGGACGATGTCACTGTCCAACATTTCTTTCAGTTGTTCATTTATTATTTCCTTCTGAGGTTGACTTAGCCGGTACATCTTTTGGTTAATTGGGGCTTGGTTGGCTATTAGCGGGATTTCACGAGTCATTGATTTTGTATAGGTGAGTTTGTCACCTGGTAAATGGAAAATTTCGTTAAAGTCTTGACAAAGTTTTGTTATTGCCGCTTTTTCTTCGGGATTTAAATGTTCATATAGTGAGAGTTGTTGCTTCAGCTTTGCGTTCCGCATTATTACTTCTGGGTGAAAGCTAGCTTTATTAAATGCCAACGTAAGTTGGTTTATTTGTTTATTACTCGTAATGCTTGGGTTAGGATTGTATTCCCTTTCTGGCTCATAAATTCCGCTTATTTTATTTAGTGTTTCGATATGGTATTCATTCAATGCCTGGAGCACCAATTGCAGCTGAGTAATTGTAACAGGGGACTCATTGCAGTTAAGGATACTGACCACTGTTTTTGATGGGCCAACCAGACAGTTTGCCAAAAATACTCCGGGTTCCATCTCTTGCGAGAGACAGAGCATTTCTTGTGCTAAATGTGTCGGTACCTCTACTATATTTTGGGTTCGGGGGTACATAATAATGGCCTTCTCTAATGTAACCTTATGTATCCCTTCTAAATTACCCCTAGTGGGTGCCTTTACTATTTCGTAGTCACAGTTTTCATCACTCTGTAGCCCTCTTCGTTGTGTCACGCCTGCTGAAACCTTTTTGGGTATCACTATAGCGCCATTCGACGTCACCGTTTGAGCCTGATGTCTATTCGCTGTGTCTGCTTGAATTTTCAGTGGGACTGAAAATTCCTTACAGTTAAATTCCGTGCGAGGAAACTTGAGTGTCTGGTTTGGTCCTTCGATATCACAATTTTTCGCTAAGAAATCTTTTCCTAGCAAGCCGTCATTGGGTATTCCTGGTATTGTGTCTACCACTTGGAAAGTGCAAGGTAGCGTGGAAGAGAGGGTAAAGTTGCCTTGCGTTACTCCCAGGGTTCTACCTTTTCCAAAGGGGCTTAGCAGTGTTATTTTTTGCTCGGGGATTATTAAACAGGAATCGTTTAACGCGGTTCTTTTGATTATACTGACTTCTGCGCCAGTGTCTATTGTTAGGGTTGTATAATCTTGAATTCCTATATCTAAGGGTAGCTTTACTGTAACTAGTTTAGAATCACGGTTCATATTCTCTCTTTTTAATTATTTTTTGCTCGTTTTCTTTTGAGGAATTTTGCTCCATTACTTGAGTAGGTTTAGTAATGACCACTTTTTCTGTTCTTAATTTTAAAGTCGAGTCGGGGGTTTCCGGCTCGACTGTTGTCCGTTTCCCTGGGTTTTTGCTTCCCATTTTTCCATTTGACGACATGTGCTTACGGTGTGACTTGTACGACCGCAAAAATCACATGGTGCTTGTACACTGTAAACTTTTTTTGTATCGCTGATGTTGGGTTGGGTGCTGGGTGGGTTTGCATTACAGTCCCTCAGATCGTGTCCATATTCTTTACAGTTTGGGCAAAAAAAGGTATTTTTCCTGTGGTAACAGTCTCTGTAGGTGTGCCCCTTTCTCTTGCAAAAATTGCAAGTAATGTTTGAATATTTATTAGGCTTCCCTACATTCGTATTTGAAGTGACTGGAGCTTGTTGTTGAAAGGGTGCAACGTAGGGGTTAAGTTGAAATGTTGTGGGGTTGAAGGAAATGGTGGCTGGGGTGTTTAGAAAATTTGAATATGGTTGACCGCAGTTTGGTTGGAAGGGGATAGCTCCCTGTTGAAGTTTTTCCCTATCTAACGCCTTGGAGACTAGTTCCTCGAAAGTAGCTTCCTCGTTATTGAGCAGATACTGACACAGATGAGGATCAGTTACTCCACTTCTAAGCCTTCCTTTTGCAAAATCCTCCAAATGTAGACTGATTACCTTAGTAACTTGTTCGCCATATTTGATTAACGCAGCTTCCTAGCACCGCCTTAGTAGCTGTCGCAGGCGTGATGTAAAAGCCGCGAGAGTCTCGGAAGAACCCTGTTTAGCCGTAATCAATCCATTTATCAAATCCTGGTAAGTCTCTCTTGGTAGATAGACTTGGTTTAGGAGTTTTTCGGCAGCTTCGATGGTCGTGGGGAAGTTTGAGGCAATGAGTTGGTATGCTTCACCGCGGAGACGCGTGGGGAAAATTTGCATAAAGGCCGACTGTTCCGGGGAACTCAGGCATTGCCAGACTCTTTTGCTACAGCCTATGAATGTTTGTAGCTGAAGAATCAATGTAGGGGCTGGGGCTCCTGAGAAAACGGGTATCATTTGCCCCATTAATTTGGCCACTTTTGTAAACTTAAAGTCTTGGGACGTAAGGGCTGGTTTAAACGATTGCGATAGGTCTCGAGGACTGATTTCTTGACCTAACGAGATTTCACGAAATCGTTGGATTTCTTCTTTAAACCGTTCTGTATTTTCGCGAAAGTGTATGACTCTCTCGAGTCTTTTGTTGTGTATTTGGCTTATAGTATCTGTTAATTTGATAAGAGATGCTAATTCCTGGGTCGCAAGTTCTCGTGTGACTCCAAATTGGGTTTCTAATAAAGATGATTCTGACTTACTTCTAATTGGTTGTAGAGTTCGACCACTTCTTAATCTTAAACCAGTACTTTTACCGGTTGGAGTAGATTGATGGTGGATATCGTTGTCGTTGAAAGTTCTTTCATTCATAAGTTCAATTTGTTAGTCAGCGTATAAACACCGTCGTATAACTATTAATTGATAAGGGTGTATTTGTCTTGTAGCTCGCGTGCGAAATGTTTTATCGGGTATTTTCAGCACAGTTTAGTGTAGTGCTTTTTTTTTTAACTTTGAATCAAACTTTTCTTCTCACTGTAATCAGGGAATATTATTGGTTAATGATTATACTATTATTAGTGCTTTTTGTTATAGCTTGGTTCTTCTATCTGGAGTTGAAATTTAAGTATGGGCCATGAGTACAGGGGTGTAGGGAGACGATATTGCAAGAATAAGTATGAACGGATTCCGGAGGCTCCATGAGATTATGGCACCCAGTTTTATCGCGATGCAGTAAAAATATTGCAGTCCACGCGAACCAAAATCCTACCGGCTGCGCCAATTGTTACGACCCTGCGATGCTATGCATGCTATGTTGAAAGCATTATTCAAAAAAAATTTACATTCTTAATAGCAATACCAAACTCAACGTGAAGTAAATGCATTCATCTTCGCGTGTTTATTTTCCTATAAGAAAAAAATAGAAACAAGACATTGCATTCATATGAGAAGTTCTTAGACCCCGCATATGAGCGATGTCAAGTGCATCAAGGGAAGCGAAAGTGTTGAAGGCAATTTGTTTTTGTTTGTAGCGTGTGCCTTTAACACTTTCATGTAATTTAATACGCGATAGTCTTCGTTCATTATACGTTTGTGCTGTTGTACATATGAAACCATGTGTACACAGAATTATCTTTGTTCGTTGTACGTTAGTACTGTTGTACATATGAAACCATGTGTGGACGGAAATTTTTATACGTACGAACGTGTTTTCATATGGGGCTAATGGTAATGTACGTTTAAAAGATGTTCATTGTTTACGATTTGCTTTCGATTTTAATGAATGTATTACAATTTTCCTTTCCGTAATTCTTCAAGAAAATTCATATGCAAGTTCAAGCTTAACCCGATACTTTTCATAACAATTTCATTGACGGTGAACATCTTCTTTACCGTGATTCTTTATTAAAATCTTGGCGCAAGTTTCTTACAGAGCAAAATACATTACGAACAAAACGACTATACGTCTCGGGTATTCCATCACTCGTCGTATGGAAAGAGTTTCTAGACGCTTGATTCATGATGAAATTTAACCAAAACAATAACAAATGTGGACATCTGTCCATAGTGGCACGAGCCAATGCTTTTGCTTTTAGTTCCGCCGAGTGTTATTTGAGCTGGGAATCCCCTTCGTGGTGACGTATGTGGTGAATGAATGTTTGGATAATTTAGTGGTCGCTCAAAATGCTTAAATGGACAAATGAAGGCTTTTTAAAATGTTATCGATATTTATTTTAATGGCGTACTCATCTCAATCAGACTTGGGGTGATATTTAGCGGAAGACACTTACAGAGGAATCTTTAGTAAATGCTTTGGCATTTAACTACATGGTAGCTGGAATAGTTCCTTCTGTTCAGCGTGTCTTTAAGGGCGTAACACCGAAAGTATACCGATTTTTCTCATATATAAATTTAAATCCTGTGACAGTTTTCTTGTGTTTATCTTAACTGGAAACAGAATCCTAATAATTATATCACATAAACTTAATCTTTGATCGTTTTGATTCAATTACTCATATTGTATTGCAGATGGCAGCATTAAAAGAATGAAAGACAAAATCGTACTTCTTACTTCTTTATTTATGTCTATAATGTTCTAATTTAAGTTGATGTAATATTTGAAGGGTGATTTGGAAGAAAATAGATATGTTCTCAATACGATTTGAGAACAAATCTATTGACGTCCAAACATTTACCTAGGACTACACATAAATGCTAATACTAACATAAAACTATGACAGCACTGCGAAATTAAATCTAGGGAAAATAGCTTATCATGCTGAAAATTATGATTACGCAGTCAGTTTCAAGGGAAACCTAGAACGAAAATGATTGAATTAGTATTCAAATATAATGCAGGAAAGATTAACAACCGTTAAATTCAGATTTACGGCCATCATCATATTGGGGGGCAGCATTCAATAAAGCTAAATCCTAAAACAATAAAATGCCAAAATCAACAAAGCATGAAATATAGGGGAAATTTACGCTCTCAAAATTGTCCGCCAGCAATGGAGCCGTCGTTAAATTTTCATTGGTATTGTATTGCGAAAAGTCTCAAATATAATTAAATCAAAAATTCAAACTCAAATCTTACATTTTCCATATTGGATTCAGACATTGCTTCTATTTTTCAGTTGCTAAGTCCACCTTGAATAAGTCCTAAAAACCACGATGTTTATAGTTGTGAAAATAATATATAAAATACACCTACATTTCCGGAATCTGGCTTTTAAACCATAAATTGACAAGTCATCAATAGCTGCGTGAACGGTATTTACAGTATACAAATCCTGAAATCAAATATTGATACAAAATATGCGCATAAGTGTCATGTAGCCATTACATCATCAGAACTTTAAAAAGAAAAAAAAACAAAAAACATTTCCCTGAAACGCACAGACCATTATTCAAGTCAGGCACTTCAGGTAGTCAAGCACAACTAATCTAAAATTGAAAAGTTGAAACTAGAATAAAGAAAAAGTCAAAATCAGGCTATAACCATTAAAAACCGTAATTTGCGCGCCATATGTTAAAACCGCGGAAGTCACCGCAGTTGCAGATATTATGTTTCAGCAGAGGGTTGTGTAGCCCGGGGTGGCATACTGAGGCCGGCTAGCGGTCAGTCGTGTCGTGGGACTTCCGGGACACCCTCTGCTCGTGCTGAGCCACCCTACATAAAAACACTAACGCAAAGGGAAAAGGACGGGAAAGGAGGAGGTCATTTCAAGAAATTAAAAATAATTTTAAACTTAGAACATTGTGGCTGTTTTATTTTAAATTAGAAAAACACACAACAAAACAGCCGTTTTAATTTTAAATTAGAAAAACACACAACAACAATCTGTGAAAAAAAAGATTTATATTGTAAAACGAAACTAGCCTCTTGGTTTTCAAATGAATTCGCAAAGTGATGAGAGAAACCGACAAAAATTATCATGCGAAAAGCTACTACAACCAACAAATTTTGAATATAATGAAAGAAAATAAAATGGAAAGCATAAAGGTGTGCACTACTCACCCCTATTGATGCTGCTGAGCGCTCGGCAACTGAAGGGAGAGGGCACTGAAAAAATTAAATCTACGAACTTTACGTTTTGTTCTTTTCTTTTGCGTTAGCATAAAATAAAAAAACAATATAAACTATACTTTAATTTTACAATCTACACAATCACTAATCCACTGTGCGGCAGCTTATCCCCATTCTAATTCAAATAATCACTTCACGTCTGCTTCCAATTAATTCATTCAAGTTTATTCGCTCCAAAGGAATCCGCTCACTGATATTCTTTTCGCGTTTTTTTTTTTCTTTTTTTCTTATATTTTAGTTTAAGAGTTCCGGCTATTGTTAAGACTAGCACTTGCCACTTAATTTTTCTTCATCCGTTATTTTTTTTTTTTTTTTTAAGTTCAATCACTGTATCCACTTAGCGTCGATTTAAAAATCCGTCCGTTCGGATTCGAAAACATTTCACGGTCTGTCTTCTGCTAGGAAGTTCGTTAGCTGCACTACAAATTCAATCCTAAAATATAAAAGGGACTCACAGCAGCCGGGGGTGTTGGGGCTGGGGGATCGCTCCTCTGGCAATTCCTCTTCCCCTCTCCCCTCCCGCTAGGAAAGGGACTCCCCAGCTTGAAGGCGCCCCACGGCGTAACAAAACGAGACCTGGCCCGAAGTAATGTGTCAAACGGTTCCAGGCTAGGTTCTCAGATTGACAGGGGAGGTGTTTAGTGGGTAGTCCAAAGGTATCCTCCATGGGCGTCCCACACTGCCAAACTCGGCGGGCATAAATGCCTTCACCTCCCTACCACAAAAAAAAAAAAAACTACAAATTCAATTATAATTCTTATTTTCCATCTGTAAACTTGTCTTAATATTCTATTTTTAAAATATTCAATAATAATAATGATCACAACAAACTATAAAACTTTGAATTCTCTCATTTTCTTCTTCTTTTCTTTCACTCTCGATTTTTCATACACGTACGAATACTTTCACTGTTCACCTCCGTCTCAAACAGATTGTTCACTTTTTCACCGCCACTATTCCAAACTTAATCCTATCTCCACCCTAAAATCAGACTCGACACCGCAAAAAAACTCCCTCTTCTTCGCAAAACCAAATACTGAATGCCCTAAATGCAACAACCCAATCCAGCATTTCACCTCTAGCAAATGCGATCCCGCAATCATCTCATTTTCAATTACCGCTGCCGCATCTGGGTAACGTAATTGAACTTGAATAGACTTCGTTTCCGCTATCCACACATCTTTTTTTCGTATCGGCAAACGCAATAATTTCCATTTTGCATATATGGCAATTTGCATAACCAAGGAAAGCGTTTGATTAGATGCAAAGTTTCGTAAATATACGGAAATTATTGCTCTTGTCAATACTCCAAAAAGAGTACCTACCTGCATTCGGGGAACTTGAACCCAGGGTCCCAGCAGACCCTCGGTCGAGAACCCACAACGGTATCAACGAATCCACCTTCTGTTGATTTCCCATTCATCTAATAAGCAACATAAACTATGCATTTGGGTATGAAATTGAATTTTGTAAGTAGGGAAACGTGAATGAATTTTCGTTAGTACAAAAAAAATAAAATTTGTTAGGGGTTTTGTTAGAGAAAATGTAATGAATGAAGTTTTGTTAGTGGGAATTAATGAATGGAATGTTGTTAGTGAGAAAATTAAAATTATTATTATTTACTATTTTTTTTTTATAATTGAAATTAAGGGAAAAGGGTAGGATTGTGATGATGGGGAGATGAACATTATAGGGAAATTGGAAAAATGTTAATAAAAATAAATAAATACACAGAGGAAAAGGTAGGAATGCCCAAAGAAAAGTGGAGATGTTACGGTGGTAATTCGAAGTTGCGAATGGGAGAAAGCTGGTACGCCGGAATTTACAACAATTTCTATTATAATTTTAAAATATTATTTTCTTGCCAATATATTTTCATCATTTGTCATAAGTTTGGTATTTCGTGGAAGGAAATCTAATTTTAAATAAGAAAAACACACAACAATAATCTGTGAAAAAAAAGATTTATATTGCGAAACGAAACTAGCCTCTTGGTTTTCAAATGAATTCGCAAAGTGATGAGAGAAACCGACAAAAATTATCATGCGAAAAGCTACTACAACCAACAAATTTTGAATATAATGAAAGAAAATAAAATGGAAAGCATAAAGGTGTGCCCTACTCACCCCTATTGATGCTGCTGAGCGCTCGGCAACTGAAGGGAAAGGGCACTGAAAAAATTAAATCTACCAACTTTACGTTTTGTTCTTTTCTTTTGCGTTAGCATAAAATAAAAAACAATATAAACTTTACTTTAATTTTACAATCTACACAATCGCTGTGCGGCAGCTTATCCCCATTCTAATTCAAATAATCACTTTACATCTGCTTCCAATTAATTCATTCAAGTTTATTCGCTCCAAAGGAATCCGCTCACTGATATTCCTTTCGCGTTTTTTTTTTTTTCTTCTTTTCTTATATTTTAGTTTAAGAGTTCCGGCTATTGTTAAGACTAGCACTTGCCACTTAATTTTTCTTCATCCGTTATTATTTTTTTTTAAGTTCAATCACTGTGTCCACTTGGCGTCGATTTAAAAATCCGTCCATTCGGATTCGAAAACATTTCACGGTCTGTCTTCTGCTAGGAAGTTCGTTAGCTGCACTACAAATTCAATTATAATTCTTATTTTCAATCTGTAAACTTGTCTTAATATTCTATTTTTAAAATATTCAATAATAATAATGATCACAACAAACTATGAAACTTTGAATCTCTCATTTTCTTCTTCTTTTCTTTCACTCTCGATTTTTCACACCCGTACGAATACGTTCACTTTTTCACCGCCACTATTCCAAAATCAGACTCGAAACCACAAAAAAACTCCCTCTTCTTCGCAAAACCAAATACTGAGAGCCCTAAATTCAAGAACCCAATCCAGCATTTCACCTCCAGCAAATAAGATCCCGCAATCATCTCATTTTCAATTACCGCTGCCGCATCTGGGTAACGTAATCGAACTTCAATAGACTTCGTTTCCGCTATCCACACATCTTTTTTTCGTATCGACAAACGCAATAATTTCCATTTTGCATATATGGCAATTTGCATAACCAAGGAAAGCGTTTGATTAGATGCAAAGTTTCGTACATATACGGAAATTATTGCTCTTATCGATACTCCAAAAAGAGTACCTTCCTGCATTCGGGGAACTTGAACCCAGGGTCCCAGCAGACCCTCGGTCGAGAACCCACAACGCTATCAACGAATCCACCTTCTGTTGATTTCCCATTCTTCTAATAAGCAACATCAACTATGCATTTGGGTATGAAATTGAATTTTGTAAGTAGGGAAACGTGAATGAATTTTCGTTAGTACAAAAAAAATAAAATTTGTTAGGGGTTTTGATAGAGAAAATGTAATGAATGAAGTTTTGCTAGTGGGAATTAATGAATGGAATGTTGTTAGTGAGAAAATTAAAATTATTATTATTTACTATTTTTTATAATTGAAATTAAGGGAAAAGGGTAGAATTGTGATGATGGGGAGATGAACATTATAGGGAAATTGGAAAAATGTTAATAAAAATAAATAAATACACAGAGGAAAAGGTAGGAATGCCCAAAGAAAAGTGGAGATGTTACGGCGGCAATTCGAAGTTGCGAATGGGAGAAAGCCGGTACGCCGGAATTGGCAACAGTTTCTATTATAATTTTAAAATATTATTTTCTTGCCAATATATTTTCATCATTTGTCATTAGTTTGGTATTTCGTGGAAGGACGCTTTCCGTCTCTTGACAAATTTGTTTTACACTTACCCAAGGTGGTAGCCTTTTGTTTTGTAGGCCATAAGTGATCTTTCCAAAAATTCGCCTTCAATGGAAACTTAAAAACTCCGTGAATTTTAAGGTTTTTTCTATTTTGAAGACGACAAAATCACCGATGTAATCGACGTTATAGGAAAGATATTCAGTTAATTTTGTTGGATAATTAGCATAGCTATGTTCCATCATGAATTGCTTTGCCCCAAGAGAAGAACATTCCGAAAGTATACCGATTTTTCTCATATATAAATTTAAATCCTGTGACAGTTTTCTTGTGTTTATCTTAACTGGAAACAGAATCCTAATAATTATATCACCTAAAATTAATCTTTGATCATTTTGATTCAATTACTCATATTGTATTGCAGATGGCAGCATTAAAAGAATGAAAGACAAGATCGTACTTCTTACTTCTTGATTTATGTTTATAATGTTCTAATTTAAGTTGATGTAATATTTGAAGGGAGATTTGGAAGAAAATAGATATGTTCTCAATACGATTTGAGAACAAATCTATTGACGTCCAAACATTTACCTAACATGAAACTATGACAGCACTGCGAAATTAAATCTAGGGAAAATAGCTTATCATGCTGAAAATTATGATTACGCAGTCAGTTTCAAGGGAAACCTAGAACGAAAATGATTGAATTAGTATTCAAATATAATGCAGGAAAGATTAACAACCGTTAAATTCAGATTTACGGCCATCATCATATTGGGGGGCAGCATTCAATAAAGCTAAATCCTAAAACAATAAAATGCCAAAATCAACAAAGCATGAAATATAGGGGAAATTTACGCTCTCAAAATTGTCCACCAGCGATGGAGCCGTCATCAAATTTTTATTGGTATTGTATTGCGAAAAGTCTCAAATATAATTAAATCAAAAATTCAAACTCAAATCTTACATTTTCCATATTGGATTCAGACATTGCTTCTATTTTTCAGTCGCTAAGTCCACCTTGAACAAGTCCTAAAAACCACGATGTTTAGAGTTGTGAAAATAATATATAAAATACACATACATTTCCGGAATCTGGCTTTTAAACCATACAATTGACGAGTCATCAATAGCTGCGTGAACGGTATTTACAGTATACAAATCCTGAAATCAAATATTGATACAAAATATGCGCAAAATTGTCATGTAGCCATTACATGCATCCCCTGAATCTGGCATCACATCAATACTGCAAGCTGTATGAATTATATCTCTAGGCCTCCCATACACATCGCTGTAGCTGAAGGGTTTGAATCAACATTAATCTATGATTTTAGAATTAATAATGGCATTACGGAAAAAATCCAGGGGCACCGCCTCAAAAATAATTTCATCTACCATGCACTTCGGAAAAAACATATTCTAAAATAGAGTGGATTAAAGTTTAATGTAAGAAATTCATGCGTTCTTCAAATTTGATTTAGAGCCCACTGAATCATTAAGATGACTAATGCTCGCGATTTCGTCGTTTCTGGTCCAAGAGTCCTGAAATTGAACGTGTTAAATGTATTGTTTGGGTAACTAAATGACACACTATTCAGGACAATTGATTTATTCACCAAAACAGAAGAGATCGTTTCATAATCGCACGAAAATTAGATACTTAGCAACGAAAAAGACAAATACATGTAAACTTACACATTCTGAATAAAATTCGGAATTTGAACAAAACTTTGTCCTATTCGTAGTTGAATTCTAAAATAAAAACTTAAAATCGACATTTTAATTAATTTTGAAATATACTTACATGTCCAAAAGTAGATGTAAAGGTGTTAAGGTCTTCAATCCTACATCGAGTCTAAAAATATACGATACTGGAATTTCGTGCGAATATTAATTTAAGAAGCTATCTTACACTTTTAGCTTTGATTCAAATAAATGATGGTGATTCAAATGATGGTAATTACAAAAGACATAGTCATAAAAAACTTAATTGCTGAGGATATACTCAAACAAACTTAAATAGGGGTGATGACGCGTTACCTGTGTCGTAATTCATTCGATGGTGTTGTGGAATTTTTTGAATCTCAATACTTTCGATGATATCTAGCTTCCGTATATCGCTTACCTGGCTTATGACCTTCAAATTGTCCATCTTGATCGTATGTCCTGATTCGGCAATGTGTTGTGCGACTGCCGATCGTATGTCATTATTCCCTCTTCGGTTTTTAATTGCGTTTTCTTCCTCGCTCAGATGTTCTTTGCACCATGTAGTTGCTGGACGTCTTGTTTGCCCGATGTAGACCATGTTGCATTCGGGACAGTTGATCTGGTACACTCGGCTTTGTTCGTTGACTTTGCGTGGATCCTTGATAGACCAGAGAAGGCTTCCTAATTTTAGTTTTCTGCTAGGTGGTACCATTTTGATGTTTCCAGATTTCAATATCTTTCTCATTTTTGTTGTTAGGTTAGTGTGCCTGTGTGTATCCATATGTTTGTTTTGTATACCGAGTGTTGTTTATCCGTTACGTTTGAGTCAATTTTCCTTTTTTCTGATTATACTCTATATCGTATCAAACTTGTATCCGTTCATTTCTGCGTTCTTGATTATGTAGGATTCCCCTTTGCCTCGTTCGTCACTTGATAGCGGGATGGTCAGCATACGTTGAATCATAGCATGATATGGTGCCATCTTTTGAGAAAAGCTGTGTGAGGACGTTGCTGGAATTGTCCTCTGAGTTCGCGTTGCTTTTCTATGAATTCCAAAACTCAACACCCCATTGTTCCTGAATATATTTATATCCAAAAATGACAGCTTGTTGTCCTTCTCCGGTTCCATGCTGAAATGTAAATTTTTGTGGATTGAATTCATACTCGTGAGTGTATGCTCCAATTTGTCCTTATTTACGAAAGCTAAGATGTAATCCACTTATCGGATCCAAAATCTGAAAAGGAGACCTAGTTCTTCTAGGGTCATTTCGATGTTGCTCATGAAAATGTTACTTATGAGCGATGATAATGGATTTCCCATAGCTACGCCACTTGTACCTTTATTATATCGATCTCTGAAGGTAAAATAATTTTCGCCTCGGCAAGGGAAGCACTAGTCTCATTAAAACACCGACTCCTAGAACTGAGACCAAATGAATGGGAGTGGCGTAAAGAGGTACGCAGTCTAATGAAACTAACACATCTGTGCATGAGCGAAAATTATTTCAGCTTCAGAGATCGATATTTTAAAGGTACAAATGGCATAGCTATGGGAAATCCATTATCATCGCTCGTAAGTAACATTTTCATGAGCAACATCGAAATGACCCTAGAAGAACTAGTTTTCCTTCCCAGATTTTGGATCCGATACGTGGATTACATCTTAGCTTTCGTAAATAAGGACAAATTGGAGCATACACTCACGAGTATCAATTCGATCCACAAAAATTTACAGTTCAGCATGGAACCGGAGAAGGACAACAAGCTGTCATTCTTGGATATAAATATATTCAGGAACAATGGGGTGTTGAGTTTTGAAATTCATAGAAAAGCAACGCAAACTCAGAGGACAATTCCAGCAACGTCCTCACACAGCTTTTCTCAAAAGGTGGCACCATATCATGCTATGATTCAACGTATGCTGACCATCCCGCTATCAAATGACAAACGAGGCAAAGAAGAATCCTACATAATCAAGAACGCAGAAATGAACGGATACAAGTTTGATACGATCCAGAGTATAATCAAAAATAAGGAAAATTGACTCAAACGTAACGGATAAACAACACTTGGTATACAAAACAAACACATGATACACACAGGCACACTAACCTAACAACAAAAATGAGAAAGATATTGAAATCTGGAAACATCGAAATGGTACCATCTAGCAGAAAACTAAAATTAGGAAGCCTTCTCTGGTCTATCAAGGATCCACACAAAGTCAACGAAAAAAGCCGAGTGTACCAGATCAACTATCCCGAATGCAACATGGTCTACATCGGGCAAACAAGACGTCCAGCAACTACATGGTGCAAAGAACATCTGAGCGAGGAAGAAAACGCAATTAAAAACCGAAGAGGGGATAACGACATACGATCGGCAGTCGCACAACACATTGTCGAATCAGGACATACGATCAAGACGGAAAATTTGAAGGTCATAAGCCAGGTTAGCGATATACGAAAGCTAGATATCATCGAAAGTATTGAGATTCAAAAAATTCCACAACACCATCGAATGATGATGTTTTAGATAAATCAGTCAGTGGGTACTGAAGAAGGAACACGGTTGATTCCGAAATGCGTGTATAAAATTGACTTTATTCTAACGTCTATACGTACCGCAGCAAAAGGATCTGGCAATTTTTTTTTTTTTTTGTGGTAGGGAGGTGAAGGCATTTACGCCCGCCGAGTCTGGCAGTGTGGGACTCCCATGGAGGATACCTTTGGACTACCCACTAAACACCTCCCCTGTCAATCTGAGAACCTAGCCTGGAACCGTTTGACACATTACTTCGGGCCAGGTCTCGTTTTGTTACGCCGTGGGGCGCCTTCAAGCTGGGGAGTCTCTTTCTTAGCGGGAGGAGAGAGGGGAAGAGGAAATGCCAGAAGAGCGATCCCCCAGCCCCAGCGCCTCCGGCTGCTGTGAGTCCCTTTTATATTTTAGGACTGCCCGAGCATAATGTGCCACCTGGTTCCATTTGTCAACCGATTCGAGCATCACCGCAACTATATTATCCGGGGTGAGCTCTCCCGTCTCCCTGTAGAGTTCCCTTCGCAGCCTGGGTCAGATAGAAGTCAGTCTCACCATGCCTTCGATTTAGCCACGGTCTCACATCCGGGATGAGGCGCGCAGTCCACCTTCCCTTCGTGCAATTCCTCCAAGACTGCTGCCAATCGTTGAGCAAGCGTTGTTTCTCCTCGCGGACAACCATCTCCCTTGCATCCTCGTTTTGGCGCAGATAAATAGCGCGGCGCTCTCTAGCAAGGAGGGCGACAGGTATCACGCCTGCAATCACTCTCACCGCCGAGTCAGAGACTGTTGGATACGAAGATGCAATTCTCAGTGCTCCTCTTCTCTGTACCTGTGCCAATCGTTTTCGGTATACCTCCTTGCTGAGAGCGTCACCCCATACCTCTGCTCCGTACAGTAGCACTGACCCTACAGCACTCATCACGAGGCGTCTTCTTGATGGGCTGGGTCCCCCTACGTTGGCCATAAGTCGACTCAGGGCCGATATTCCCGAAGCAGCCTTCTCAGGCCGTTGCCCTGATTTGCTCAGAGAAACTCATCTTCGAGTCGATCAGTAGCCCCAGGTACTTCACCGCTGGCTTCGATTCGATTCGTAAGTCTCCAATATTGATCATCCTTACTCTCGGGATTCTCTTTTTTGTCAAGATGACCACTTCGGTTTTCTCCAGTGCTAAACTGAGCCCGCAAGCAGTCATCCAGTCCCTCACTCGGTGCATTAGCATACCTAGCCTAAGTTGCGCAACATCATCCGCATAGCCGACCAAGCGCGACTCATCTGGCATCTCAAGTCTCAGTAGCCCGTCGTAAGACTCGTTCCACAGGTCCGGACCAAGGATAGATCCCTGGGCAATACCCGATGTAATTTCCATCCTTCGTTGGCCATGTGTCGTGTCGTAGAGCAGGCTTCGGTTATTTAGGTAGTTCCTCAAAAGCCGCATTAGAATATCCACCCATCTAGCGGAGTTGAAGGCATTCCTGACGTCGAGTGTCACCAACAGGACGATCCGTCGCTTGGTGCGACTATATGCCTCTGCCTTTTGGACCGCGTTCACCACCTCTGCAATCGCATCAAAGGTAGAACGTCCTGCTCTAAAGCCGTACTGCCGAGGAGATATGTCCCCAGCAGCACGAATCGCGTCAGTGAGTCTTCCCTTGATGAGTTTCTCTAGCACTTTCCCAGCCGTGTCTAGCACGCATAACGGGCGGTATGCAGACGGTGATTCGGGATTTTCCTTCCCCTTGCTGACCAGCACGAGCCTCGCCACCTTCCATCGTACCGGGAAAACCCCGTCCCGTAGGCAAGCGTTGAATGTGCTGAGCAGCAAGTCAGGACACTGGTGATAGACGAGCTGCAAAACCTCAGCTGGAACACCATCTGGACCTGGAGCCTTCCTCGCTTTCAGGGAGAGGACTGCCTCCTCCAGTCCCAGCTGTGTGAAGAGTGGGCACTCGACTGCTGTTTCACCATGGACAGCGTCAACATGGACGGGATGGGCGGGGAAGAGTCCCCGCACTATCGCGTCCATCTTTTCCGCGTCATGTATACAAGGCTTCCGTAGAGCACCAAGTTTTCCCATGACCAGCTTGTAGCCAGGGCCACACGGATCCCTATTTACATCGTCTACGAGGTCTTGCCAGCATCGGGCCTTGCTCTTGTTAATAAGCCTGCGAAGATATTTCCTGCCGGACCTGTATGCTGCTAGCCTAGTGTCTGCCTCCTCCCGTGTTCGCGCCCGCTGGGCCTCTCGCCGAAGTTTGTGACACTCGCTTCTTTGTTCGGCGATCTCGTTTGACCACCAGTATACTGGAGGCTTACCATGTCGGGGTCTCCGACGGGGCATGGAAGACTCGCAAGCAGCTATGATGGTACTCATAGTTGAGTTCACCAAGTCCTTGGCTGTAGGCCCTCCACTCCCTGGCGGAGCTCCCAGCAACGGTGCGCCTGCCGTAAGCGCGTCAGCAAACCTCTCAACGTCCATCCTCCCAGTCCTCCATCCGAGGATTGAAGTTTGGGCATATGCACGCAGAGTGGCACCGTCGTGAATCTCAACAGCTATATACTGGTGATCACTAGCCGAGTAGTCCTCTAGTACTCGCCAGTTGTGTACTCTGGGTACCAGGGGCTCCGAAGCGAGTGTCACATCGGGTATGGTTCCTACGTAACCCCAGCGGCGGAAAGTAGGGGTGTTACCAGTATTTAGGACAAAAAGCGCTGTTCTGGCCGCCATGTCCAAGATTTGCTTTCCCCTTGGGTCGGATTGTGGCATACCCCATTCAATGGCTCCAGCGTTGAAGTCTCCCCCGACCAGCATGTGGCCCTCTGTGTTCGAGACAGCGTCCTCCAGGGCATCGAGTTTGGTTCGAAAAGATCGCATTGCCTCGTTAGGCGTCAGATAAACACTGAAATATGTTATCCCTGAACACCGCACCCACACAAAACCATCCCCGCGTCCATGGCCCTGCACCTGAAGGCGGGCGCTGTCTCGAACCCAGATGGCCGAGGTACCAGATTTGTCAGGGTACCACGCTTGCGAGTCCTTGTTATGATGTTGCTCGCTCAGCAACAGGAGGTCAGCTTTCTTATCCCTCGCAAACTGCTCAAGTAGGTCCTGGGCGTTTGTGCTTCGGTGCAAATTGAGCTGCAGGATACGGATCATTTGAGTATCAATTTGGCTTTAGTTAGGGCCTCCTTGAAAACCCAGCATCTCCCTGTTCCCGGCTCATGTTTGAGGTCGCCGGGTGCTAGCTTAGCATCCTTGCAAAGAATGCATTTTGCCTCGTTCGTGCACTCCTTCCTTTTGTGCCCGGTTTCACCACATTTGTAGCACAGAGATCTCCTGTCGGGTCCCCTACAGCCATACGCGGTGTGTCCGTATTCGAGGCATCTGAAGCAGCGGATAGGGATCGCTCTTCTCCGTATCCTGCAGATCACCCAACCTATCTTAATTTTGCCCTTCGCCAGGATTTGCTGGGCGTCTTTATCAGCTAGTTCGACAATAGCCATGCGTTGCCCCCTTGTGTTTTCACGTGTCAATCTTGCCTTGACTTCACTTAAGCTGGGGAACTCCCTCCTAATGGCATCTTCTACTTCAGCTTTGTCCGTGACGCAGTCGAGGTCCCTGATTTCCAGGGTGGCCGTTGGTTTGAGCGACGCAACCGTTGCCGCATCTCCAAGAACCTTTTGAACCGCGTCACGGAATGCATCTTTGTTTGTGGCCTCTGGCCCGAATTCCACCAGCAAGCCACCAGTCCGGGTTGGTCGAACTGCTTTGATGGCAGTTTTGATGTCGTCTGGCTTGACCGCTCCTTTAATTTCACGGAGGACATCTGCGTAGGTTCGGCCCTTAGTGGGTTTAATAAGCAGTGCCTCTCGCAAGGGTTTGCACCGCAGTTTGCTTTTTGTTTTCTGCGGTACATCGGGGGGTTCTTTGTTCTTTTTGTGGTTGAGCTCTTTGTCTGTTTTTTCTAGGAGTAGCTTTTTGGCCGCTTTTTTCGCTGCCTTGTTTCGCACCACATGAAACTCCTCGCCTGGAGTGTCAACTTCGTTTATGGTCTCGTCCTTCCTCCTTTTCTCACGGTCGCCTTCAATTGGGCTACCGGCCATTCTTTTGCTGCTGCTAGGACCCACTGATGCCTCGAGGGAGAGTGTGTCTTTTTGGTGCTTTTCGGTTGCAAGCCACCTCCACCTGTAGTGCGTTATGCGGCCAAAAAGCTCCTCCAGTTCAAGAATGCCATTCTTGACACTCTTGCCTATGTTTTTCTGCACTTCGCAGGCAGCCCTCAGTTGTTTGACGATATTCCCCGCTTTCCGAGTAAGCCGCTCCTCTTCGGCGCGGTCAAGGGCGATTGTGTTATTTGGCGCCACCTCTTGGGAGAGGCCCCCGTTTCCTAGCCCTTTTGCTTCTATCGCTTGGGTCGCGTTTGAAGTGGCGTCGGCCAACGGCAAAACTTCTCCCTCCCCCAGTCTTACACTGGCCTCTGTTGGTGTCGCAGCTTGATCCGGATTGTATACGTCTTGCACTAGGCGCTCCGGGGTGCGCATAGTCCTTCTACTGCGCCCAAAGCCGCAATGATGTCAGGTTGCACAACGCACTCTACCTTCTTTCGTTGGTTAGTCCGTCTGTGGTCTGTCTCCGATGATTTAACCTGTGATGTTGACTTTGACAGTGTGTTACGACCCTGCGATGCTATGCATGGATTGTATGCAACATCATCTGTCGTCCCTGCACTTACCTATATCCTGTGCCTCTACTTTTTCCTTTCAGGGAAAATATTAGTTTGTATATTTGCCTAGTAATTCTAGAGCGTCTAGGCACGCATATAGTTAAGGCGATCAACGCCGGATTGATTGTCTTCATGGAAGAAAACAGAGGCGAACTCGCCGATTTAAGTTAGACCAAGAAGTGAGTATATTTACCTAGTAATTATAGAGCGTCTAGGCACGCATATAGTTAAGGCGGTTAACGCCGGAATGACTTAGTGAAAACAGAGGCGAAGTCGCCAGTTTAACGTTTGACCAAAAAGTCATTTATTTCCACATCGACTTATCCTATTTATACAATTTTACTTCGTCTTCAATACAAATACATATTCACTTTCTTAACATATTCTAAACATATTTTGTCTACTCTAGCAAAAACATTTTACATACAATTTCCTATCTCTAATATTCTTTCCCGAAAAACTATGCAAAAAAAATTCACATTCTTAATAGCAATACCAAATATATTGCATTTCTCATATTGATAAAAAATACTTTAACTCAACGTGAAGTAAATGCCTTTAACACTTTCATGTAATTTAACACGCGATAGTCTTCGTTCATTATACGTTTGTGCTGTTGTACATATGAAACCATGTGTACACAGAATTATCTTTGTTCGTTGTACGTTAGTACTGTTGTACATATGAAACCATGTGTGTACGGAAATGTTTATACGTACGAACGTGTTTTCATATGGGGCTAATGGTAATGTACGTTTAAAAGATATTCATTGTTTACGACTTGCTTTCGATTTTAATGAATGCATTACAATTTTCCTTTCCGTAATTCTTCAAGAAAATTCATATGCAAGTTCAAGCTTAACCCGATACTTTTCATAACATTTTCATTGACGGTGAACATCTTCTTTACCGTGATTCTTTATTAAAATCTTGGCGCAAGTTTCTTACATAGCAAAATACATTACGAACAAAACGATTATGCGTCTCGGGTATCCCATCACTCGTCGTACGGAAAGAGTTTCTAGACGCTTGATTCATGATGAAATTTAACCAAAACAATAACAAATGTGGACATGTGTCCATAGTGGCGCGAGCCAATGCTTTTGCTTTTAGTTCCGCCGAGTGTTATTTGAGCTGGGAGTCCCCTTCGTGGTGACGTATGTGGTGAATGAATGTTTGGATAATTTAGTGGTCGCTCAAAATGCTTAACTGGACAAATGAAGGCTTTTTAAAATGTTATCGATATTTATTTTTATGGCGTACTCATCACAATCAGACTTGGGGTGATATTTAGCGGAAGACACTTACAGAGGAACCTTTAGTAAATGCTTTGGCATTTAACTACATGGTAGCTGGAATAGTTCCTTCTGTTCAGCGTGTCTTTTAGGGCGTAACAATATCTTCCCCCATTTTAAATGTCTGTGGCGAGTCTTGGAGAGTCGATTGTTATGTTATTTTAAGAGTTGAAACTAGTAGGTTGTTTTTTTTTTCTTTGTTTTTTTTTTTAAATTAATTGATTTATTTTTGGCTCTATACGTTGATTGTCATTAGTTGCATTAAACATTTATGGCGACTGTTAGTTTGTTAAAGATTACGCTGTGGTTTTTTTATTCTATTTAAAAAAATTTCATGGTTTGTTTTACTTTATTGACTTTGGGTGCATTATTTTGAGTGGTATTTTGCTATGTAATTAATTTCAATTTTTTGTGGAGCTTAATGTTTTTCTTGTTTTTAACAATAGATGTAAATATATATATTTGTTTTTTTTTTTTGTGATAACAATTACATTTTTTGTATTTAAAATATTGATGTACTTAATAATATTATGTATGTGTTCTTATGATTAAAAATATTTCTGCATCTGGATATTTGTTTTTTTTTTTTTATAATGCTACTAGCAGATCTTGATGCTTAAAAATAAAATTGTTATAGTATAGTTTTTTTTTTTGGAATTATGTACATTTTCTTGTAACTTATATTTAAATTTTAATCGAGTTGACTTGCAGAGCTCGGTGTTTACGGATGATTATTATTGTTATTGTAAACAAATAGAAGCAATACATTTTTTTTGTTTGAGGTGAGTAGCAGAGCTCAGTTAAATTTTTTTTTTTGTTTGTTTTTTGTTTTTGTACTTTTTGCGGTGATTTACAATTTTTTAAAATATTTGCTTATTCAGAGCTAGATTTTTACAAATTATTATATTTGATCGAGATTATGAGCAGAGCTCGATTTTTATTTACTATGATCGAGTTGATAAGCAGAGCTCGATTTTTATTTATTACTATCGAGTTGATAAGCAGAGCTCGATTTTTATTTACTAAGATCGAGTTGATAAGCAGAGCTCGATTTTTATTTACTATGATCGAGTTGATAAGCAGAGCTCGATTTTTATTTACTATTATCGAGTTGATAAGCAGAGCTCGATTTTTATTTACTATGATCGAGTTGATAAGCAGAGCTCGATTTTTATTTACTATGATCGAGTTGATAAGCAGAGCTCGATTTTTATTTACTATGATCGAGTTGATAAGCAGAGCTCGATTTTTATTTACTATGATCGAGTTGATAAGCAGAGCTCGATTTTTATTTACTATGATCGAGTTGATAAGCAGAGCTCGATTTTTATTTACTATGATCGAGTTGATAAGCAGAGCTCGATTTTTATTTACTATGATCGAGTTGATAAGCAGAGCTCGATTTTTATTTACTATGATCGAGTTGATAAGCAGAGCTCGATTTTTATTTACTATGATCGAGTTGATAAGCAGAGCTCGATTTTTATTTACTATTATCGAGTTGATAAGCAGAGCTCGATTTTTATTTGCTATGATCGAGTTGATAAGCAGAGCTCGATTTTTATTTACTATGATCGAGTTGATAAGCAGAGCTCGATTTTTATTTACTATGATCGAGTTGATAAGCAGAGCTCGATTTTTATTTACTATGATCGAGTTGATAAGCAGAGCTCGATTTTTATTTACTATGATCGAGTTGATAAGCAGAGCTCGATTTTTATTTAATATGATCGAGTTGATAGGCAGAGCTCGATTTTTATTTACTATTGATCGAGATTTTTGTTTACTATTATCGAGTTGATAAGCAGAGCTCGATTTTTACAAATTAATATTAGTATTTCGTTAGAGGTTAATCGTTAATAGTTAATGAATAGGAAATAGGGCTTCTCTTTTTTGTTGTTGTATATGGATTGGTTTTGGCTTGAACCGTGATTACAACGGAGATTAGTAGTAAAATCATTGCATTTGCCATGACTGAAAGGGGGAAAAGGAAAAGTTATTCGTAGAATGGTTTTAATCTGTTATTATGGACATTTACTAGCTTCTTCCCTATCGCAATTGTTGTGTTGACAGGAGAGGTGATTGATTTAACAATATACGGGCCTACCCATACTTGCACTAATTTATGCTTCCTGTTTTCATTTTTTAATAAAACTTTGTCTCCTATGTGGAAAGATATTGGCTTCGTGTTTTGGTCATAGTATGTTTTTGATTTTACTTTGCTTTTTAATATATTTTTTCGCGCTATCGAATACATTTTCTGAAGCTTATATTTTAAAAGGAAATAATAATTTTCGTGGTTGTAGATTGGGGTTGGCTCTTTTTTAAGGTTTGAGGGTATTTCTGCTGTAAAACCGAAAAGGCAGTCCATTGGTGTGAGCTTGGTGCTGTCGTGTTCACTATTGTTATATACAAAGGCTGCGGTTCTTAAAAATTGGTCCCATGATTGTGGGTTGCTATCTACCGTAGAACGTAGATATTCTATCAGCGGTCTATGAGCTCTTTCTAAAGCTCCATTTGACTGGGGATGGTAGGCTGATGTTTGCAGCTTTTTTATATGTAAGAGTTTACATACTCTTTTAAATAGCTCACTTATAAAATTAGCCCCTTGATCTGTCACTACTTGTTTGGGTATTCTGTACCTTGTTATTATTTCATCGAAAAAAATTTTTGCTATTGTTTCCGATTCTATATTGGGTATGGCGTACCAATCTACGAATTTGGTGAGGTTGTCCTGGAATGTTAATATGTATTTATTTCCTGAGGATGTTTCTACTAATGGTCCTACTATATCTAGGTAAATCTTATCGAAGGGTTTTTCGGCTATATCAGTGATTACCATGGGCATGCGATGTTTTTGGGAGTTTTTCATTGTTCGACACTTCTTGCATTTCTTGACATAGTTTTTGATATCTTTCAGCATTTTTTTCCATCTATACTGTTTCTTAATTTTTTTGTAAGTTTTTGAGACTCCTTGGTGTCCTCCAAAGGTGGAGTCGTGGAATTCATATAGCACCGCGCTAATTACTTTGGGGGATGTTAGGATAGTTACTTTGGGTGGGCCTTGTAATATATTTTGGGTAGGGTCTGATAGTGCCGAATCATTGCCAATATTATTAGGATTCGTTGTTTCTGGAACTGTATCTGTTACTTGTTTGGTAGCTGGTATATTAATCTGTGAGTCTAACAATTCTTCATTGTTAATCGCTGCAGGTGGTGGTTTGTCTTGTAGCTGCACTTGTTTTTGCGCCTGTGCTCGTGTGACAATGTTGCACTGATTATTTTGTTCAGACTCTTCTAGTGCCTCATGGGGAATTCTACTCAATGCATCGGCATTAGTATTATATTTGCCCGGTTTATACTCTATTTGGTAGTCGAATTCTGAAAGTTTGTGATGGAACCTTACCAATCGTGTGGTAGGGTCTTTTACATTGAATATTCCTTTAAGAGGTTTGTGGTCAGTATAAACCGTGAAACGCCGGCCTTGTAAGTAGCATCGAAAATTTTTTGCTGCCCACACAATTGCCAGGAGTTCCTTTTCAATGGTCGAATAGTTACGTTCCGCTTTATTTAGTGTGCGACTTGCATATGCTACTGGTTTATCTTTTCCAATTTCACCCTGTGACAGGACTGCTCCTAACGCTTCATTGCTGGCGTCAGTGGTAAGATTGAATGGCTTAGTGAAATCAAGGTAAGCTAAAAGAGGGGGTTTAATTAAAGAATTTTTTAAAAGTTGGAATGCTTCCGTGCATTTGTTAGTCCAAGTATATTTGACACCCTTCCGGAGTAAGTTCGTTAGAGGCTTGGCTATTTTAGAGAAGTCCGGAATAAATTTACGATAGTAATTAGCTAGGCCTAAGAAGGATTGCAGTCGTCTTACTGTATTGGGAACCGGGAAATCTTGAACGCATTGAGTTTTACTGGGATCTGGGCGAGCACCTTTTTGGGAACAAATGTGACCTAAATAGACGACCTCAGGTCGTAAGAATTGACACTTCTCAGGTTGAAGTTTCAGGTTATTCTCTTTAAGTCTGGTGAAAATTTTTCGCAGTTTGCTGATATGGTCTTCTAAATTTTTTCCATAAACTACTATATCATCCAGGTAGACAAAACAATCAAATCCTTGTAGACCGGTTAGGATATAATTCATCAGTCTTTGGAATGTGGCGGGTGCCCCTTTTAATCCAAATGGCATTCTCTTAAATTCATAGTGGCCATAATTTGTACTGAAAGCTGTTTTAGGTCGATCTTTAGGTTGCACGAGCACTTGGTGGTACCCGCTAGCTAAATCGAGGGTGCTGAAGTAACGTGAGTGGCCAAGTTGGTCTAAGATGTCCTCAATTCGTGGTAGTGGAAAGGCATCTCCTATTGTTTTGTCGTTCAATTTTCTGAAATCGACTACAACTCGCCATTTCTTTTCCCCGTCGGCGCCTGCTTTCTTGGGCACTACCAAGAGAGGGGAATTCCAGGGGCTTTTGCTTTGTTGGACGATGTCACTGTCCAACATTTCTTTCAGTTGTTCATTTATTATTTCCTTCTGAGGTTGACTTAGCCGGTACATCTTTTGGTTGATTGGGGCTTGGTTGGCTATTAGCGGGATTTCATGAGTCATTGCTTTTGTATAGGTGAGTTTGTCACCTGGTAAATGGAAAATTTCGTTAAAGTCTTGACAAAGTTTTGTTATTACCGCTTTTTCTTCGGGATTTAAATGTTCATATAGTGAGAGTTGTTGCTTCAGCTTTGCGTTCCGCATTATTACTTCTGGGTGAAAGCTAGCTTTATTAGATGCCAACGTAAGTTGGTTTATTTGTTTATTACCCGTAATGCTTGGGTTAGGATTGTATTCCCTTTCTGGCTCATAAATTCCGCTTATTTTATTTAGTGTTTCGATATGGTATTCATTCAATGCCTGGAGCACCAATTGCAGCTGAGTAATTGTAACAGGGGACTCATTGCAGTTAAGGATACTAACCACTGTTTTTGATGGGCCAACCAGACAGTTTGCCAAAAATACTCCGGGTTCCATCTCTTGCGAGAGACAGAGCATTTCTTGCGCTAAATGTATCGGTACCTCTACTATATTTTGGGTTCGGGGGTACATAATAATGGCCTTCTCTAATGTAACCTTATGTATCCCTTCTAAATTACCCCTAGTGGGTGCCTTTACTATTTCGCAGTCACAGTTTTCATCACTCTGTAGCCCTCTTCGTTGTGTCACGCCTGCTGAAACCTTTTTGGGTATCACTATAGCGCCATTCGACGTCACCGTTTGAGCTTGATGCCTATTCGCTGTGTCTGCTTGAATTTTCAGTGGGACTGAAAATTCCTTACAGTTAAATTCCGTGCGAGGAAACTTGAGTGTCTGGTTTGGTCCTTCGATATCACAATTTTTTGCTAAGAAATCGTTTCCTAGCAAGCCGTCATTGGGTATTCCTGGTATTGTGTCTACCACTTGGAAAGTGCAAGGTAGCGTGGAAGAGAGGGTAAAGTTGCCTTGCGTTACTCCCAGGGTTTTACCTTTTCCAAAGGGGCTTAGCAATGTTATTTTTTGCTCGGGGATTATTAAACAGGAATCGTTTAACGCGGTTCTTTTGATTATACTGACTTCTGCGCCAGTGTCTATTGTTAGGGTTGTATAATCTTGAATTCCTATATCTAAGGGTAGCTTTACTGTAACTAGTTTAGAATCATGGTTCATATTCTCTCTTTTTATTATTTTTTGCTTGTTTCCTTTTGAGGAATTTTGCTCCATTACTTGAGTAGGTTTAGTAATGACCACTTTTTCTGTTCTTAATTTTAAAGTCGAGTCGGGGGTTTCCGGCTCGACTGTTGTCCGTTTCCCTGGGTTTTTGCTTCCCATTTTTCCTTTTGACGACATGTGCTTACGGTGTGACTTGTACGACCGCAAAAATCACATGGTGCTTGTACACTGTAAACTTTTCTTGTATCGCTGATGTTGGGTTGGGTGCTGGGTGGGTTTGCATTACAGTCCCTCAGATCGTGTCCATATTCTTTACAGTTTGGGCAAAAAAAGGTATTTTTCCTGTGGTAACAGTCTCTGTAGGTGTGCCCCTTTCTCTTGCAAAAATTGCAAGTAATGTTTGAATATTTATTAGGCTTCCCTACATTCGTATTTGAAGTGACTGGAGCTTGTTGTTGAAAGGGTGCAACGTAGGGGTTAAGTTGAAATCTTGTGGGGTTAAAGGAAATGGGGGCTGGGGTGGGTAGAAAATTTAAATATGGTTGACCGCAGTTTGGTTGGAGGGGGACAGCTCCCTGTTGAAGTTTTTCCCTATCTAACGCCTTGGAGACTAGTTCCTCGAAAGTAGCTTCCTCGTTATTGAGCAGATACTGACACAGATGAGGATCAGTTACTCCACTTCTAAGCCTTCCTTTTGCAAAATCCTCCAAATGTAGACTGATTACCTTAGTAAATTGTTCGCCATATTTGATTAACGCAGCTTCCTGGCACCGCTTTAGTAGCTGTCGCAGGCGTGATGTAAAAGCCGCGAGAGTCTCGGAAGAACCCTGTGTAGCCGTAATCAATCCATTTATCAAATCCTGGTAAGTCTCTCTTGGTAGATAGACTTGGTTTAGGAGTTTTTCGGCAGCTTCGATGGTCGTGGGGAAGTTTGAGGCAATGAGTTGGTATGCTTCACCGCGGAGACGCGTGGGGAAAATTTGCATAAAGGCCGACTGTTCCGGAGAACTCAGGCATTGCCAGACTCTTTTGCTACAGCCTATGAATGTTTGTAGCTCCAGAATCAATGTAGGGGTTGGGGCTCCTGAAAAAACGGGTATCATTTGCCCCATTAATTTGGCCACCTTTGTATAGTCTGCCATATTGCTGGTTTTTAATACAGATTTTTCAGAGGTTTTATCGTTTGTCATGAGGCTGTGCCGCAAGGAAGGGGGTGTTTGCGGAACGTTATATGATTCGAAGGAAAACTTAAAGTCTTGGGACGTAAGGGCTGGTTTAAACGATTGCGATAGGTCTCGAGGACTGACTTCTTGACCTAACGAGATTTCACGAAATCGTTGGATTTCTTCTTTAAACCGTTCTGTATTTTCGCGAAAGTGTATGACTCTCTCGAGTCTTTTGTTGTGTATTTGGCTTATAGTATCTGTTAATTTGATAATAGATGCTAATTCCTGGGTCGCAAGTTCTCGTGTGACTCCAAATTGGGTTTCTAATGAAGATGATTCTGACTTACTTCTAATTGGTTGTAGAGTTCGACCACTTCTTAATGTTAAACCAGTACTTTTACCGGTTGGAGTAGATTGATGGTGGATATCGTTGTCGTTGAAAGTTCTTTCGTTCATAAGTTCAATTTGTTAGTCAGCGTATAAACACCCTCGTATAACTATTAATTGATAAGGGTGTATTTGTCTTGTAGCTCGCGTGTGAAATGTTTTATCGGGTATTTTCAGCACAGTTTAGTGTAGTGTTTTTTTTTTAACTTTGAATCAAACTTTTCTTCTCACTGTAATCAGGGAATATTATTGGTTAATGATTATACTATTATTAGTGTTTTTTGTTATAGCTTGGTTCTTCTATCTGGAGTTGAAGTCTAAGTATGGGCCGTGAGTACAGGGGTGTAGGGAGACGATATTGCAAGAATAAGTAGGAACGGATTCCGGAGGCACCATGAGATTATGGCACCCAGTTTTATTGCGATGCAGTAAAAATATTGCAGTCCACGCAAACCGAAATCCTACCGGCTGCGCCAATTGTTACGACCCTGCGATGCTATGCATGGGTTGTATGCAACATCATCTGTCGTCCCTGCACTTACCTATATCCTGTGCCTCTACTTTTTCCTTTCAGGGAAAATATTAGTTTGTATATTTGCCTAGTAATTCTAGAGCGTCTAGGCACGCATATAGTTAAGGCGATCAACGCTGGATTGATTGTCTTCATGGAAGAAAACAGAGGCGAACTCGCCGATTTAAGTTAGGCCAAGAAGTGAGTATATTTACCTAGTAATTATAGAGCGTCTAGGCACGCATATAGTTAAGGCGGTTAACGCCGGAATGACTTAGTGAAAACAGAGGCGAAGTCGCCAGTTTAACGTTTGACCAAAAAGTCATTTATTTCCACATCGACTTATCCTATTTATACAATTTTACTTCGTCTTCAATACAAATACATATTCAATTTCTTAATATATTCTAAACATATTTTGTCTACTCTAGCAAAAACATTTTACATACAATTTCCTATCTCTAATATTCCTTCCCGAAAAACTATGCAAAAAAAATTCACATTCTTATTAGCAATACCAAATATATTGCATTTCTCATATTGATAAAAAATACTTTAACTCAACGTGAAGTAAATGCCTTTAACACTTTCATGTAATTTAACACGCGATAGTCTTCGTTCATTGTACGTTTGTGCTGTTGTACATATGAAACCATGTTTACACAGAATTATCTTTGTTCGTTGTACGTTAGTACTGTTGTACATATGAAACCATGTGTGTACGGAAATGTTTATACGTACGAACGTGTTTTCATATGGGGCTAATGGTAATGTACGTTTAAAAGATGTTCATTGTTTACGATTTGCTTTCGATTTTAATGAATGCATTACAATTTTCCTTTCCGTAATTCTTCAAGAAAACTCATATGCAAGTTCAAGCTTAACCCGATACTTTTCATAACATTTTCATTGACGGTGAACATCTTCTTTACCGTCATTCTTTATTAAAATCCGTATGCAAGTCCAAGTTTAACCCGATACTTTTCATAACATTTTCATTGACGGTGAACATCTTCTTTACCGTGATTCTTTATTAAAATCTTGGCGCAAGTTTCTTACATAGCAAAATACATTACGAACAAAACGATTATGCGTCTCGGGTATCCCATCACTCGTCGTACGGAAAGAGTTTCTAGACGCTTGATTCATGATGAAATTTAACCAAAACAATAACAAATGTGGACATGTGTCCATAGTGGCACGAGCCAATGCTTTTGCTTTTAGTTCCGCCGAGTGTTATTTGAGCTGGGAATCCCCTTCGTGGTGACGTATGTGGTGAATGAATGTTTGGATAATTTAGTGGTCGCTCAAAATGCTTAACTGGACAAATGAAGGCTTTTTAAAATGTTATCGATATTTATTTTTATGGCGTACTCATCACAATCAGACTTGGGGTGATATTTAGCGGAAGACACTTACAGAGGAACCTTTAGTAAATGCTTTGGCATTTAACTACATGGTAGCTGGAATAGTTCCTTCTGTTCAGCGTGTCTTTTAGGGCGTAACAATATCTTCCCCCATTTTACTGTTCAGCGTGTCTTTTAGGGCGTAACAAGTGTTTCTGGGGTTTGCTGCCTCCCCCCGCAATCGGTGACTTGTTTTATCGGTGTTCTTGCCAACAGCGGTTTTTGCCTGAAAGGGTTCTCCGTGCTAGCGTCCTGTTTGCTTGTGGTTTCATTTGTTGGATGTTTTTGATCTGTTGATTTTATTTGCTCCATTTTATTGGGTCCCCCCTCGGAGCCGCTATCTCCGTTCGTGTGTGTAGTCGCCTTTTTGGTCCCATGGTTATCTTTGCAGAGCAGGGAGGCCATGCGAGGGTTGGCACAAGCCCTTATGGGGACAAGTGCTCAGAGCCAGACCGAGGCCTGCCAAGGTTTTACCGGGACGGAGACGGTATGATAGTTGATTTGGAGCCGTTCACACACGAGTTTCACCTCGGCGCTACTGTGCAAAGCAACTAGGTCCAAACCATCACATCCGCCAGCCCAAAGCGTCAATTCCAGTTCGTTGTCCAAAGCGTAGTCCAGATACAATAAGAGTCGTTACCTGTCATCCCAGGAGGGAACCTCACGGCACCGCCATATCCTCGGGTCCGTGGGGGTGGCACTCCATAAAGAATGCTAGCCTCCAAGAATGTTCTTGTCGACCGGCTTTCTCCCTGCGGGAATTTCCTCGGGTACGTGGGGGTGGAACTCCCCAAAGAATGCTAGTCTCCAAGAGTGGTCTTGTCGACCGGCATTCCCCCTGCGGAGTTTCCTCAGGTACGTGGGGGCGGAACTCCCCACAGAATGCTAGCCTCCAAGAGTGCTCTTGTCGACCGGCATCCCCCTGCGGGGGTACCAGATCAACTGTCCCGAATGCAACATGGTCTACATCGGGCAAACAAGACGTCCAGCAACTACATGGTGCAAAGAACATATGAGCGAGGAAGAAAACGCAATTAAAAACCGAAGAGGGGATAACGACATACGATCGGCAGTCGCACAACACATTGTCGAATCAGGACATACGATCAAGACGGACAATTTGAAGGTCATAAGCCAGGTAAGCGATATAGGGAAGCTAGATATCATCGAAAGTATTGAGATTCAAAAAATTCCACAACACCATCGAATGATGATGTTTTAGATAAATAAGTCACTGGGTACTGAAGAAGGAACACGGTTGATTCCGAAATGCGCGTATAAAATTGACTTTATTCTAACGTCTGTACGTACCGCAGCAAAAGGATCTGACATTACACATATATCTCACGATTATAAATCGAAGTTCAGTTCGACAATTCCCCTACTCAAATAAAACATGGACAGAATAATATCTACAAAATTCCATTCCCTTGTAACCAATTTCCACATTTACCTTCTAAACAAATGAATTTAGGGCGAGGTTGAATACAAAAGACTATACTGTTAACAAAGCAAAATCAGAATTATTTCAAAATTTTAAGTATTTGCTAATATAAAGACTAAATATTTTGAAAGTTTTTCATTCATTTGAAAATAATGTTTTGATGTTGTCGTTTTGTGTGTTTAGCACTGTTTTGTTCATGGGCTTTAAGTTTTATAAAACACACCGAGTTATAATCATTCAAATAGTTTATTGACTTACAGGTATTCAATTCATTTAACACAATTTAATACAAGATATCTAACACTTGATATTGGCGCGCGATATCACATGTTGCCGCTCGAAAGGTTAGGAAAAAAGTGGCCGAAATATTGGAATGCAAATGTGTATAATGATATATGACTGTATTAGTAAAAAGAGCAAATATGTTTCATTTGTATACATATATAAATGTGTATAATGATATATGACTGTATTAGTAAGAGAGCAAATATGTTTCATTTGTATACATATATAACATCCTCTTTTTTTTCTTTTAATAAGGCGCTTCATGTCTATTTATGGGCTTTATAATTCTAGATGATTTTCTGATCGGTCGCTGTTGATTAAAAACGTTGAAGCCATCTCTCGCTAAAGGTTCTCGGTCTGTTGCGAATTTCTCTTCTACTGGAACGCTGGAATTATCCGAGTGCTCGACACGTTGATTTGGTAACCTTTGAATATGGATCGAATTACGCACATATTCGTTTCGTCCCACACGAACAATGTATGACCTAGCGTTGATAGACTTCACGATGACGCCTGGTTCCCACTGTTTGGTTTTGACGTTAACTTTGGTGAAAACATTTTCTCCTTCGTTTAAACGATGAAGATTTTTGGTTCCACGACCGTAATATTTCTTCAAATACTCCCAGTTTTTGATTATGGACTCCCAAACATTATTCGTTACTCGTTGTTCGTAATCGGCTGAAGGAATATCACATCGCAACCATCGACAAAAGATTCGCTTTGCAGGACTAGATCCGATTTTGTTGGGAGTGTTTCGCCATCTTACAGAGCTTTGTAGAAGTTCTCGTTGGAATCTAAAAATTTTGTGTTCATCGTTTTCGCCGTTTTCACAGATGCTTCCGCTTTACCATTACCTTCCTGGTGATGAGGACTAGGTGTCGTGTGTTGGAAGTTGCATTCTTTAGAAAACTGTTTGAATTCGTGTCCAATGAATTGTTGACCATTGTCCGATATCACCTTCTTTGGTACGCCGTGCCTTGCAAAATTTCGTTTGCAGATTAGAATTACAGATTTTGCAGTCATGTCTGCAAGCTCATCAATTTCAAAATAGTCAGAGTGATGGTCTACGGTGATAAAGAAACGATGAACGCGATTCGTAATTGTAACTTCAAAAATATCCATTGATACAATTTCAAACGGATGTGCTGGGATCTCGTGTGATATCATTGGCTCTCGTTGTTGCTGTTTCGAATATTTTATGCAAGTATTGCAATTTTCGATTATTGGTTTTACATGACCATTTATTCCTGGCCAAAATACAGTTTTTCTGGCTAATTTGAGAGTATTTTCGATTCCGGAATGGCTTGTATGCAATCTGGCTAAGATCGTCTTTCGTAAAGAATCTGGTATGAGAATACGATTTCCTTTTAAGATCAAACCGTCTTCTTTTGTTAGGAGTTCTTTATAAGGAAAGTATTGTTTGAGTGTTTCGTTTAATTTGTTCTTAGAATTTGGCCAACCGTTTTGTATTTTCTCGTATAATTCTATCATTGCCGGATCATTTTTTGTTTCTTCTATTATTCTTTTTGTCGTGTTATCACTTATTGGCAATTCATCAATGCAATTTATATTTTCTATTGTTTCGAATATTTTTTTGATACTGAAGATATCATATAGCTTTTCTTCGTTCGATATGTTTTCGGGAGCTCTTGAAAGGGTATCCGCAATAAACATTTCTTTACCTTTCTTAGATTTGATATTAAGTTTGTATCACTGTAACGTGAGTATCATATTTTGTAGCCGCCTTGGGGCTTCTAGCAGCGGTTTCGCGACGATTTTCACTGATGGGCTATGATCCGTTTCTATAGTCACATCAGATTTGCCACAGATATATTGGTTGAGACGAACACAAGCATAGAGTATTGCAAGCATCTCTTTCTCTATATGTGCGTAGTTTTTCTGAGTGCTAGATAGTGTTTTCGAAGCATAAGCTATGGGCCGATTGTCTTGCAAAGAACGCTTCCGATACCAAATGAAGATGCATCGGTTTGTATGTTTACCGGCTTTGTAGAATCGAAATATTTAATCGTTGGAATTGTTGTTAGAATATTTTTTAATTCTATGAATTTGTGTTCGTGTATTTCAGCCCAGTTTAAATTTGATGATTTGTGAGTTAATTCTCTTAAGTTATGCGAATTCGAAGCTAAATTCGGGATGTACGTTCCAAGGTACATTATCATACCGAAAAATCTTGCTAGTTCCTCTTTGTTGCTCGGACGTGGTAGGTTGCGTATCGCTGACATTTTTGTTTCATCTGCCTTTATTCCATTCTTAGTTAGTATATGGCCATAGAATTTTACCTCTTTCATGCACAGGTTTATCTTCTCCTTGTTGAGTTTAACGCGTTCCGCCTTAAGTCGTTCAAGAAGCTTGCGTAGATTCCTGTTGTGATCAGTTAGCGCTTCTTCATTGGTTTGGCCACGGCCAAATATTAAAATGTCATCTGCAATATTAATTACACCATTTAATCCACTTAAAATTTCTGTGAGTGCAATTTGAAAAAATTCCATTGCTGGTTTTATACTAAAAGGCATCCTTAAAAACTTGTAGTTGCCAAAGGGTGTGCTGAATGAGGTTAGATCACTGCTGCTTTTGTCCAGTTTCAGTTGCCAAAATCCTTTTTTAGGTCTTTGTAAAAATTTTTTTACAAAGACCTACTAGTTTCGCGACCTGTCTGTCCGTCCGTCCGTCTGTCCGTCGGTCCGTCTGTCCGTCTGTCCGTGCGTCACAGCTGATTTCCTCAGAAACTATAGAAGCTAGAATGCTCAGGCATTACCAACAGTTTTAAAAATTGTTAAGGGGGTCCCCCCCTAATAACGAATTGGCCTTTAAAAATTTTTTTTAATCAAAGGTAGTCGAGTGGGGTATCAAATGCAAGGTCTTGATTAGAACTTTTAGAATCTGAAATAAAAAAATCATTTTATGAATTAAGGGGTCCAGGGGAAGGCAAAATGTACCAAAAATTTTGGAATACTTGGAAGAAAGACTTGCAGCCGTAGAAGAGCTGGGGGAAAAATTTGAAAGAAACGATGACAAAATAAGGGAAATTACTGGTGTCTCCCTTGATCATCCATATTTTCAAAAGGACTATCATAAAACAGTGAAAGAAGCGTTAGAAAAATTTAAAACAGAGGTAATGTCTTTGTTAGATTACGTAAATACGCAATCATTTCAAGAATCTAATGGCGGCTCAAACGATGATTACGCACCAGATCAAAATATCAAGGCGAAATATGAAAGTCCTGATCTAACACAACTTATAAAAAAACAAGAAGCATTTAAGGCCGCATTAAAACATTTAATAGCCAATACTTCTCTCACAAGCGACCAGTCTATAGAATATTTAGCGCTAAAGAAAGAAAAAATAACCAAAACATGGGCAGAAATCGAAAATTGCCACTACGTGATTTGGGAATCTGTGGAAGATATTCACGCTACAAGTTACAAGTTGGAAGAGTACTATGATTTACAGAACCAAAGTAAAGCTCTCCTTATAAACTTGAATAGCAATATCAAGAAAGCTGAGACTAGCTGCACCATAACAGCAACTACAAATGATTCCCAATTAAAGCTTCCTAAAATAGAACTCCCGAAATTTGATGGAGAATATATTAAATGGCCTCAGTTCGCAGATCTCTTTAAACAAATGGTACATGATCAGCCAATAGGGAATTGTCAAAAATTTTGGTACCTGAAAATGAATTTGACGGGTGAAGCAGCTAAGCTCGTGACGCATCTACCCATTTCCAATAGCAACTATATTGTTGCATGGGACATGTTAAACAATCGATATGCCAATAAACGATTGCTAGTGAATGCCGTACTAGACAAGCTCATGGCACAACTAGCTATTGCTACTGAGTCAGCATCAGCACTCAGGTCACTGTATGATACAACAAAAGAATGTCTATTTACACTACAAACAATAGGCATCTCAACCAAAGAACATTGGGACCCAATTGTTGTGCATACAGTTTTAAAGAAGTTAGATAGGACTTCTTATACACTATATGAGCAAACGCTTAAATCACCTCGTGAGCTCCCATCATTAGACGAATTGCTAAAGTTTATTGAAATGAGGTTTCAAACACTAAAAACTTTAAACCAAAGACCCGGGCCGTCAAAACAATCGAACAAATAAGCCAAACAATCATCGCTCGTTGGCAGCAAAACAGTTCCTGAATGCAAACTATGCAAAAAGGGTCATGCCATTTATCATTGCGAAGCATTCTTGAAACTAATTCCTGCAAAAAGAATTAAAAAGGCTCGAGAATTGGACCTTTGCACAAACTGCCTTAAGAAAGGTCATGTGAACAAAAAGTGCGTGTCCAGAGGCTGCCAAAAATGTGGTAGGAAGCACAACACACTTTTAAATAACCAAATTCAAAAGAAAAACAAAGCACCAGTTTATCAGTTCAATGCAAGGAATCAGATGGATATGTTCTTTTAGGAACAGCAATCGCCGAAATCGAAACCAATGAAGGGAAACCGATAAGAGCACGTGTCCTTCTTGATTCCGGTTCACAATTGAATTTTATAACTGAAAAACTGCGAAGAAGGTTGGGATTTCAACAAAATCATTCTAGTATCAACATATCAGGAATTGGCAACACAAAAGTTAAAGCAAGCGACAAAATCAATATAAAACTAAAATCAACTTGTAAACAGTTCTCAACCATATTAGAAGTCTATTCAATTACTGAAATTACAAACAATCACCCACAGCAATACATCGATACAAAGAATTGGAATATACCGGAAAACATTCAGCTGGCTGACCCATCATTCAATAAAACTGGCAGAATAGACATTCTTTTGGGGGCGGAGGTCTATGGGGAAATAATCAGAAATGGGCAAATACGTTTGTTGGATAAGCTTCCGATCCTTCAAAATACAACATTGGGCTGGATAATTTTGGGAAAAGTATCAAACCATATCCCATTTTGCGGAATATCCAATATCAATTTAGAACGTCAGTTGCAGAAATTTTGGGAGTTGGAAGAATGCTCTGGACCAGTCATATCATCCAGTGCTGACAAAACTTGCGAAGAATTCTTCAAAGCAACTATTTCCCGAGATACCACAGGTCGTTTCATAATCAACTTACCATTGTTGGGTGATGCCTCACTTCTCGGTGATTCAAAGGCATTGGGACATAAGTGGCTCTTATCCATGGAAAGCAAATTAGCCAAGCAACCGAAGCTTAAACAGCAGTATGACCAGTTCTTGCAAGAATATCTAGATTTAGGACACATGATGGAAATCTCCAAAGAAGAAATCATTGGACCGCATTATTTTTTGCCGCATCATTACGTTTTAAAACCGGAAAGCTGTACTACGAAGCTACGAGTAGTATTTGACGCTTCGGCAAAAAACCAGGAACAACTTATCGCTCAATGATCTTCTATTCAAGGGACCGAAAGTTCAGGAAGATATCAGCACTATCATCACTAGGTTCCGTTTAAAGCGCTATGTGTTCACAGCAGGCATTACGAAAATGTATCGACAGATTCTCATAGCAGAAGAAGACCAACAGCTTCAACTAATAATGTGGAGAAAAGGTGCATCTGAAGAAATAAAATATTACAAACTTGCTACGGTCACATACGGTACTAAAGCAGCACCATATCTAGCGATAAAATGTTTGAAGAAACTGGCTGAAGAAGAAGCAATCCAATTCCCATTAGGAGCTGCCGCAATTCAAGATTTCTATGTTGATGATGTCCTTACAGGGAGTGATCATCTAGATGAAGCAGTATCAATGCGGAACGAGCTAAAATCATTATTGGCAACAGCTGGTTTCAATCTGCACAAGTGGTGCGCTAACCATCCAAAATTGGTGGATGGTATCGCAAATCAACAACTCGACATTAAATTTGATGTTTCGACATTGGATACTGACTCAATTAAAACCTTAGGACTAATTTGGCAGCCAATCACTGACATGTTCACGCTCGTTGCTGGTTTAAAGGAACACAGCACAACCACCAAAAGAAGTATACTTGCCGATATTTCACAAATCTTTGATCCCTTAGGACTCGTAAGTCCTGTGATTGTGACAGGGAAACTCATCATGCAGAAGTTATGGACGTCAAAGGTTGACTGGGATGAAGATACTCCAGAAGAGCTTCAATTGACTTGGCTAAACTATAGAGAAGAGCTACGGGGCTTGAATGAAATATATATTCCACGATACATGTTCAGTGACCACGAAACAATTGATATGCAAATCCACGCCTTTGCAGACGCTAGTTTAGAGGCCTATGGCACTGCTGTTTATATAAGATCGAAAGATAAACGCGGAAAGATTACAGTCAAATTGCTTTGCGCGAAGTCGAGAGTTGCCCCAATCAAACCTACTAGCATCCCTAGATTGGAACTATGTGCAGCGAAGTTGGCGGCCAAAGTGGTAAAACAAGTCAAGTCATCAGCTAATATAAAAACGAATGCAACATTCTATTGGCCTGACTCACTCATCATCATTAACTGGATTAGAGGTGATCCATCTATTCGGAAAACGTTTGTCACGAATCGAGTCACAGCGATACTAGAAATGACGTCGACCAAAGAGTGGTTATATGTTCCTACTAAAGATGACCCAGCCGATCTTGTTTCACGTGGACTCTTTCCCGAGCAGTTGAAACGGTCCAAAATATGGTTTGACGGTCCAGCGTTCTTAAAATTGCCCAAAAATTCATGGCCAGCTGAGCCAAACTCTAACCTAGATCATGACAAAGAGACAAAAGTTAACAAACTGATTGCGACGGCTACAACAGATTCGCATACACATCCACTGTACTCAATCGACCATGGAAATTCATTCCAAAAGCTGTTGCAAGTTATGACTTACGTAAATTGAGTGGTAGGGAACTTTAAAAACAAAATCCCAAACGTTTAGTCATATTATCTGTCAACCGAAGAATTAAATGATGCCCTCAAAACTATCATCAGAGAAGTTCAACGAAGAAGTTTCCAGGATGAAATGTGCGCTTTGATGAAAGGCCAAGAAGTTTCGAAATCAAGTAAGCTTCGCACTCTTGCACCTTTCGAACCTCCAGATAATATCATCCGAGTCGGAGGAAGATTACGAGCAGCAGAAATCGGTTACGACGCAAACACCCCATGGTGTTACCAGGAGATCATTTTGTCACGCGACTCTTACTCACACATCTCCATCAAGCGAATTTACATGCAGGACCTCAAGCGTTACAGAATATCGCGAGACAAAGATATTGGATCCTAAACGGTAGAAACATCTGCAGAACCGTTGTGGCGAATTGCGTTTCATGTACAAAATTTCGACCTCACTTACTCAGCCAACAAATGGGTGACCTACCAAACCATCGAGTTCAATTAACAAGACCGTTCCTCAACAGTGGCGTAGACTTTTGTGGACCAATTTATACGCACTTCAAAGTTCGAGGCAAAAGACCCCAAAAATCTTACATAGCTGTTTTTGTCTGTTTCGCAACGAAAGCAATACATTTGGAAGTCGTGTCCGACCTAACCACCGATGCGTTTCTAAATGCACTTAAACGTTTTGAATCCAGAAGAGGCAGGTGCGAACACCTCTACTGCGATAATGCTCGAAATTTCGTTGGCGCGAACAATCAACTGAAGGAGGTTGAAGCTATTTTTATAAAACCAGAATCTGTTGAAACAATCGTGAACAACTGCGCAAATTCCAATATCCAGTTCCACTTCATACTCCCTCGTTCACCACACTTTGGCGCACTATGGGAGGCAGGGTTGAAATCCACAAAGTCATTATTACAACGGACGGTTGTGTCAGCTTCATTAACATATGAAGAATTATGCACAGTGGCCACAGAAGTGGAGGCCATACTTAATTCAAGACCACTCACTCCACTTTCTTCAGACCCGAATGATTTAACGCCACTGACTCCAGCACACTTTCTAATTGGAGAACCGTTTTCAGGTCCAAACAGCTCAATAAATGTGATCACGAAAATGTCACTAGCATCGAGATGGCAACTAACAAATCAGCTCAAAAAGGAGTTTTGGCAGCGGTGGTATATGGAATACTTGGGCGAGTTACAAAAGCGAACAAAATGGTTATCAAAACAAATAGACATCAAAACAGGAACACTGGTAACGATTAAAGAAGAAAACCTGCCACAAAACAAATGGAAACTGGGGCGGATTATAGAGACCATTCCAGGACGAGATGAACGTGTACGTGTAGCTGATGTACAGACGAGCTCAGGCATCATTAGGCGATCAATCCATCAATAAGCACCATTACCTATCCACTATGACGGCGAGGAATTCACAGACTCATACGACATTAATGAAGCTACTACGGAGCCAATGGAGACAACAGAAACCGTGGACACTACGTACAAGAAACACAGGAAAAGAATCCGATCTCCGTCAAAATTAAGTTCACTTAAAACATGCTTACTCACATTGCTGGTCTTACCAATAGTTACTTGGAACACTTCCTCCGCTTCTGACTTACCGATCGAAATTACCCAAATTGACAATAACGGAGGCATAAACTTTGAAAATATCGGGAGTGGACGACTGACTCCAAACTCATGGAAAATCATAACCTTTTGTGATCTTAAAGGCTACTGGAATGTTTTTCAAACCATTGAAGCTGGTGTAATACAACTTGAGCGGCTTAAGGGCAACATCACCAATAACACGTATCCTGATGCTATTATAACCCAATACCGTCATCGAGTACAATTATTAAGCCAAGGCAACCTCATCTTACGAGACCCTACTCAATCAAGAAAAAAGCGATCCCCATTTGATATAATTGGATCATTAGCCAACAAACTATTCGGAGTATTAGACAGGGAGTATGAGAAAAGCATGAGTGAGACCATCGCCAACATCGAAAACAATGAGAGCCATCTTAATGAATTGGTGAAACGGCACACTTCAATTCTAGAAACAACTGCCAACATTATCGCAAAAAGCGAAGAACAGAGGATAAATCAGACGGAACAAATTCAAAAGGCTTTCGATACTATTTATGAGAATATAAAATTTTTCAACACAGAAGTTAAGCAACAAAGGATGGGCGAAGCATTCAATACCCTTTCCATACTTATTATGGCCTTGATTAATGAATGTCAGGATATGCAACATTCACTGATTGAAGTAATAATCGACGCACAGCACGAACAATAAATCCTAACGTTATATCACCGCAACAACTGAAAGCCCAGATCGCCTGGATCAAAGACAATTTGCCACAAGGCTGTGAGCTCCCAACTGTTGGAAACCCCAGCAGTATAACACGAATTTACCAGATCATGCAAATCCAATATTGGATAGAAGGTGGATATCTAATCTTTGCCTTAAAGATACCACTATTGCTGCCCACCACATTCCATATATTTCGGCTGCTACCTTTGCCAACCATGGTCAACAATACCTTTGTGTACTTATCATCTACTACAGAAGTTATTATGTCAAACATCTTTAAGGATCAATTCTACACTCTTGAAATGACAGAATTTATACAATGTAAAAATCCAGAACTCAACTACTTCATTTGTAGCCTACAACGACCCATAATCCATAAAACGGACACAACCAACGATTGCGTAATTGAAATAATGGCCTGTAACAAATTGTCACCTAGTTGTACGTTACGACGAGATAATCGAAGTAAAGTTTGGCATCAGTTAAAAACACCCAATCATTGGCTTTTCTCAATGAACAATATTTACGACTTCACATGCGTCTGCCAGAACAACGTGTTCCAACAGCGCCTTCAAGGAAAGGGTATCTTAAAATTGCGGCCTGGTTGCACGTTGAAAAATGACAAATTTACACTCGAAGCATTTGACTCGCGACAATCAAAAATGAATGCTTCACTTTTTCCATCAATTAATGTTTCCATTGCAGAGTTCACGAGTAGTTTCAACCCGTTCCAATCAGTGACCAGTTACAACATAAGTATGGTGCCTATAGATGTCGAAATAGCAATGCAACAACTACATGAATTAAAAGCGAAACAAACGGAGCTCCATCACGCCCAATTCAATTCTATCCATACAATAGCAGTAAGCTACAGCGCCTTAGGAGTTATCCTTATCGTTATAGGGTGGCTTGTGTTTCGGCACTTGCAAACCTTCAGAAGGACACGAGCTCAAAGGAAACCAGTTCTAGCGCCCCGACATTCTATGCACGACTTGCGATACAACTTTGAAGTATGAGACTTCAACAGGCGGCAGTATGTCCAAGGACTCTCCAAATCAATTTGGCTCCAATTCATTTTAATTTCAACTCATTTTCAATTCAGTTCAATTCCCTTTTTTCTTACAATCAATCTTACTAAAATTCATTCATTTCAAAGTTTGTTAAAATGATCATGTTCACGAATTCGTAAAATAGTATACTATTTCAAATTATTACCATGTAAAAAGATACCAACCTTGTACCGCAATAATTTTCTCATGCGAATTGTCTTGGACTTGACATCGCGTCAGCAAAATTACTTTCATACTTCCACACTCTAATTTCTTTCATGCATGGGAAAATTATTGTGCATTTTTCTTATCTAGCGTCGGCACTTTTGTTTTACCTAAAGTCTAAAATAACGTAGTCTGTTCATGAAATATGTATTTGTTAACTGTAATTTCGTATTTAAGCTTTGGAAATCCCAAATATAGTTTAGAGTTGTTACGAAAGCGAAAGTGTTTTAGTTTAACGGCTCAAGAAACCAACAGAACCAAGAAGTAAAGAATCCTGCTCTCTTGTCTCAGGTTAAAATAACTCCATTATTAGAAGTAGAGTATCCTACTCTCTAATATTTCTAGGAGATTAATAATTTCAGCATTCTTATTTCAGAAACCTAGTCGACCTTCATTATTAGAAGTAGAGTATCCTACTCTCTAATATTTTGACACACACATCTAACACCAGAATTTAGTCGACCTTCATTATTAGAAGTAGAGTATCCTACTCTTTAATATTTTGACACACACATCTAAAACCAGAACTTAGTCGACTTTCATTATTAGAAGTAGAGTATCCTACTCTCTAATATTTGAGATAAAGTTGCTCAATCAACACCGTTAATACCAAAAAATAAAATCAGGTAAATAACCACCACGACATGCTTACGGGACCATATCCTTTTCATGAAAGTTTTCATAACCATATCGCAAAGTGGCTGCCCTGTGTCCTCGATTGCCTCACGAATTTTATCTTTGAGGTCTTGAATCGACGCTGAGCTGTTGGCGTAGACCTTCTCTTTCACATGGTTCCAAAGGAAGAAGCCGCAAGGTGTTAAATCACAAGATCTATTCAAAATAACACCCCTTATTTTAAAACCCTATATATATTTAAAATTGACTTAGGCACTTTTATTGGCGGCTACACTGTGCTTATGAAAGAAACTGTGCATCCTTTGTATACATTTGAGCGATTTCATATCCAAGTATTGGATGAATAATTCATGTAATCGATTCACGCCATTAGAAAACTTGTTTCTAACCCTAGGATGAGGGGACATGGATACTTTCGGTCTTACCTGCACAAGATTGGTAAGTCACGGTCTCCTGACTGCATATTCTGTGGTGGAGAGGTCGATGATGCCTACCACACATTTTTGTATGCAAAAGGTGGGAAAGGCAGTGTGGTGACCACATTGAAGAAATAGGAGATCTCTCTCTGGATGAACTCACTGGAGAGATGCTCACATCCGTTGACAAATGGAACTGTGTGGCACATTACGCTCGGGCAGTCCTTAAGATAAAAAGGAACATATTTGAGCACCTGGAGCGTCCAGGGCGGGGGGTCTCTTTTCTCGAAATCCCTCTCCCTTCCCCTCCTTCCGCTGGAAAAGGGATCCCTGTAGCCTGGTAGCGCCTAAACACGTAGAGAAATGAGGCTTAGGTTCCCAGATTGATAGGGGAGGTGTTTAGTGGGTAGTCCAAGGGTATCCTCCATGGGAGTCCCACAATGCCAGACTCGGCGGGCGTAAAAAATGCCTTCACCTCCCTACCACAAAAAAAAACCCTAGGATGTTTACAAAGACCTTTTTGATAGGAGCACTCTCCTACCTACTCAAATTGTTTGCATTAACTGTTGAAAATATTTTAGCGTTAGCTAGACTCGGTAAAGCTTCTTGTAGCGTCTTCGATGTGTATCGAACGTCTTTCAGATGTTTGTTGAGTTCGCGTGGATCTAGGCACAATCGAAATTTTTCGTTTTTCTTGACCAATACGATGTTGTTCAGCCAAGGCGTTGGTTCAATTTGCTTTTCAATGACTCCATCGCTTTCCATTTCATTTAAAATTGAACGGAGGTTATTATGTAACGCGATTGGAACTCGTCGCGGTGTTTGCGGTCTAGGCACAACATTTTCTTGTAGTTCAAGTTTCACCTCACCTTTGAATTCTCCAAGTCCTTCGAAAATAAATGCATACTCCTAGCAAATTCGTTCTGCTTCTGAAGAAATTTTGTTTACGTTGAAGCAAAGTTTGATTAAATTCATCTTCTGGCAGGTGCTTGCTGAGAGTAGTGGTGCATGATCTCCGGTCGCTATTTCAAAAGTTTCGTTGTAAACATTATCTTGATGTTTTAACTGCAACAGTACTTTACCCAATGGCACTATTATGTTATTACCGAATGCTTGCAATTTCGTTATAGTTGGCGTTGCTACTATTCTTCGTTGTTGTGTGACACGCTTCAACTTGTTTAGTCCGATTATATTGCAGGTAGCTCCCGTATCTAGAATACATTTGACGTTTCTGAATTTGTCGCTCTGTTGTCTGATGTCTGAATCAATTGTTACCAGATTAGTGTTGTCGCTTAGTGTTAGTATTAGTCGTTGCTCATTTTGTAGACTTTTAAGGTGTTTAATGTTGGGTGTTCGATTGTTGCTTGTACTCGTATTAGTTGACATACATACAGATGCGTAATGTCCATGTTTGCTACACTTTCTACACACCGTAGATCTCGCTGGGCATTCCCTCAGATTTTTATGGTACTGGTATCCGCAGTATTTGCATGACTGTTTATTTCGGTCCATTTTTGGCTTATATGCTTTATTGGTTGCAATTTTGCGTACTTTGCTGACAATGTCGGTAGTATTGGCTGCGTGAACGTTATTCGTACTATGAGATTGTAATTCCCCTAATTGTTTTGCGGCATTTTCTTTTGATTTGCAAATATCAATTGCTTTTGACAAGGTAATATCTGTATCTAGCCAAAGTTTTTCCCTGAGTCCTATATCTTTTATGGAGCATATTATTTTGTCGAGTAGTATATCATCTGAAAAATCTCCGTATTGCGTATTTTTATTCAACTCTCGTAGACGCGCAAAGTATTCGTCATAGATTTCATTTTGGTTTTGAGTCGCTAGGTTGAAAATCGCTCGCTCATACCTTTTATTAACTCGTGGTGTTAGATTCTTCTTGATAGCTTTCAGTATGTTTTCAGCTGTCGATTTTTCTTGCTCGGTTAGAGGTAGATTGCCGTACATTTGAAAAACGTCATTTCCTATCGCAGTTAGAAGAATCGCTTTCTTTCTTTCCTCGGGCTTGTTATCGAGTCCACTGGCGATAACATAGTTGTTCCATCTTTCTTCAAAATGCTTGAATTTCTGAGAAATATCGCCTACCTTGATGTTCAATGGCTCTGGTAGAGGGATTTTCACGTATGCTGTTGCTTGTTGTGAATTCAGAGTTTGCTCTAAAGCTTGAATTCTGCTGGTTAGCACGCCGAGTGCCCGTTTATTTTCGTCTTCAGCCATTTTTCTCGTTTTCATGGGCACTTTTCAAAATTTTCACAAACCTGACACCATGTTTTGATGTTGCTCGTTTCATGTGTTTAGCACTGTTTTGTTCATGGGCTTTAAGTTTTATAAAACACACCGAGCTATAATAATTCAAATAGTTTATTCACTAACAGATATTCAATTCATTTAATACAATTTAATACAAGATATTTAATACTTGATATTGGCGCGCGATATCACATGTTGCCGCTCGAAAAGTTAGGAAAAAAAGTGGCCGAAATATTGGGATGCAAATGTGTATAATGATATATGACTGTTTTAGTAAAAAGAACAAATATGTTTCATTTGTAGACATATATAAATGTGTATAATGATATATGACTGTATTAGTAAGAGAGCAAATATGTTTCATTTGTATACATATATTACAAATAATACAACTCCGGGATTCTGCTTTCCGCTTACACGTGCCAATCGAGAACCTGTGGAAAATGGCACAAATTGAGTTTAATACATAACATACATTTCTTTAATATACCTGTTTCCAATAGTTGACATAAACTTATTTACTGTCTTTGACGATGAACTAGCTGCTCCATCCAGCGAAACTCTAACTAGTTGCATTTGCCTGCAAAGATAAAAATATTTCTGAGCTCCAGAAGAGATTCATAAAAGTAAACATTTTACCCATTGTTGTCCATAAGTCTCTACCAAAAATGAAACAATATCGTTCTGGTTGCAATTTTATTGAAATCCTTTCCCAAAAAGCGTTTGGAGCATAAAGAAGCGTTTTTCACATTGCATCCATCGAAAATACGAGTAATTAAACTGCACCTAGTTTTCGAACGGTGTAGTTTAAAGGGAGCTAAAATTTAGAAATATTTGAATCTGTAAAACTTAACTACCATTGCATAATTGAATGATAATGTTTCTATTTCAGACTTGATTAGTTTGCAAAGCTTTAGCTAGATAAATAGAAACCTCACAGTGAAACTTAATAACCAAAGAATAATTCTGCAACTACTATTACAATTATAATCGCTCGTTCGTTTATATATTTTTGCCTTCCTCTTCCTTTCATAACCGTCTTCGGCAGAATCAAGGCGCAATTTTTGGTTCCACGGGCTTTATACTGCCTTTTTTGAGTGTAATGTACAATCGGTGAGTTTGATCTTCGCTATGTGTGAAAGAACCACGTGCCTTTAAAATTTAGTAAATTTTTGAAATATTGCCTAGCGGAAATTTTTCAGTGCCTAGCAGAAATTTTTGTTGTTATCTTTGTCTGCTTTCAAGAACCTTATTTTCGCTCGTAGCTTTGTTGTTATCTGATTCTCGGAGCAGAGTTCATTTCGACGGTTCCCCTACTCAAATTAAATCATAAACAGAATAATATCTACAAAATTCCATTCCCTTGCTACGAATTTCCACATTTACCTACGAAACAAATGGATTTAGGGGGAGGTTGAATACAAAAGACTATACAGTTGACAAGCAAAAGCAATCTCCGTATTATTTCAAAAACGCTAATTATTGGTAAATATAATGACCAATTATTTCGAAAATATCTTTATTCATTTGAAAATTGAATAAAAATGTAATGAATGGCATTTATGGAGTACAATGAAAAGAATAATACAATAACATAATATACATTTCTTCAATAGTATCCAATAGTCAACATAAACTTATTCACCATTCTCGACGATGAACTAGCTTCCCCATCCTGCGAAACGCTTGAAGCCAATACATCTGCTACACCACTTGCACTCGCCTGCAAAGATAAAAATATGTCTGAGCTCCAGAAGCGATTCATAAAAGTAAACATTTTACGTATTGTTGTCCACTAATCTCTACCAAAAGTGGAACTTCCACATTGTATCCGTCGAGAATAACTGAACTGCACCTAGTTGCCCGTTCACTTTCATTAGCAGGAAATCTGAAAAACATTCATTCATTCATAATGCGATTTTTGTACATGTTGAACATAATAAAATATATATTTTCTCATCTTCATATATGTACAATATCATTTAAAAATTTGCTTGAAAAAATAAATAAAATTCACTTTATCAATAAAATTATTCAAGCAATAATATGCCAGCAAAAACTTCCTTTCACATATAAGTACTTAATATGTGAATGTTTTACATGTTTTGCTTATAATGGTGAAGGTTTTTCAAATAGAAAACAAATTTTTAGGATTGTATGAAAAGCCATGTTTCCTTGTGCGATTTGGCTCTCTTACGTCGGAAACAAGAGCGTAGCAGTAGGGAAAGTGGTCGCAGAGATTGTTGCGACCACATGGACAACCACATGGTCACGTGGTTGTCCACTCCGGTATTATTTAGTTACTCAATGGCGGCACCGTAGAGAGCTCAGATGAATAAGAACTGGATTGGCTAAGCTCATATAAAATGCATGAGAGAGCAATAACGCAGGGGTGGTGTGACCATATTGTCTCGTGGTTGTCCAATCCAGTATTATTTAATTACTCAATAGTAGGGAGGGAAGAAAAGGAGTAAATGATAGCCTTGGAGCAGGTAGTAACAGGATCGGCCCGATGCTAATGGGACACTGATTTTTCTTGTCATCGTTTCTCGCTGTCGATAAGGAGAAATCTTCATATTATATGATTTTACTGCATTCGCTGTCAAATTTGGCTGTAAAAACGCGTAAACAAACTCGTTTGCTGTGTTATTTTTGTTTTAAAATCAGTGAAAATTTGTGATTTGTGCGTTGTTCATTAACAAGACAATTAGAGACAATCTATCGGTTACATTGCAAGTGAGAAAACTTTATATTTCGGCGGAAAGGTAGGAAAATGCAAAGAAGTTTCTAAAATCATGTGCATTGTGAAAATATGGAATAATATAACGCACCATCAGCCCACAAGAGTATCATTTCAAAGGTAAGTAACAATATAAAACGCAGGAAACAAAATACAATATTTAGAAGTGTTTTTTCACTCAAAACCACTGCTTCTAATTCACGCATGATTATGTTTACATTTCGGGGGCGACCATTTTATTCGTGCAATTTTTTGTTAGCACATTGCTTGAATAATTTTATTAAAGAAATCAATATTTTTTCTTTTTTCAGGAGTTTGTTAAATTATATTGGACATTCGAATATATGAAGATGACAAATAATTAATGGACAACAATCGGTAAACTGTTTACTTTTATGAATCTTATCTAGATTCCAGACATATTTTTATTTTTGCAGGCAAATGCAACCAGCTTAGCGACAGTATTGATTTCAAGCGCTTCTCTGGATGGGAAAGCTATTTCATTCTCGAAAGCGGAAAGCAGAATCCTGGAGTTGTTAGTATTATTCTTTTAACTGTAGGCATATACGTCATAAATGCCATTTATTATATTGTTATTGAATTTTCAAATAAATATAAATAATTTCGAAATAATTAGTCTTCATATTTACAAGCGAAGGATACATGAACTCTTGAAAAATATGCTTTGTACTAATAATTCAAATTTTGTTTTGAAACTTTCTATCAATTTTATAGCCTATATCAACGAGATAAATTTATTATCGGGGCGCAGTATAATTGGATTCTTAGGACTAATCGCTGGCTTGAGAAATTCAACAGTAATAGACGATATTTATAACCAATTGTATGCCGAAATTTGTTCCCTCTTATAAGTTAAATCAAGATCACATCAAGCTATTTTTTATTCATTGGATCAAGTCTTGGCTATAGCAGTAAACTGACTGTAAGGCAATTTACTGCCAGCTACAAGAAACTTTTATTTCGATGTCAGCTTCATTTCATCATTCTACTGACGGAACGATAATATCTAAAATAACTTTAAATAGTATACTTAAAAATGTTCAATGCATCGGAAAGGAACTTTTTGTTGCATATGGTGAGCACAAGAACAACAAAAAAACACTTCAGCTTGTTAATTAGTAGAAAGATATATTAGCACCGAATACTATTTCATTGCGAAATAAAAATCAGAATAAATTTCTGTTAGGTGATATCTCAACACATTAGTACACCTGAAAGGCATGTAGTTCTCTCACACGTAGCGAAGGCAAGCTCAACGATTGTATATTTCACCTTAATTTCACCGAAGACGATCCAAAGCCTAGTTATGAAACACAAACGGAGGTGAAAAAGTATAAAAGAATGAACGATTATAATTTTAGTAGTAGTTGAATTTGTAATTACCTAAGGAACAGATTTAGTTTTTGCTTTTTAAATGTCGCTGTGAGTTTCTTTTTATCTAAATAAAGTTTTGCAAACTATTCAAGTCTGAAATAGGAACATTATCAATCAATTATGCGATGGCAGTTAACTTTTACATATTCGAATATATCTAAATTGAAGCTCCCTCTTTAAACTACAGCCTTTGAAAATTAAATCTAATGAGCAACGTTCGTGGCGCATCGGAAAATGATGACAAAATTTGACTTGATGTTCCCCTCCAGTGTTCCATTCTCAAAGATGATAGCCCAAAAATTTTCCGAATATCAGCTTTGTACTTGCTCAGAGCAATAATAAATGGAGGGGCTACAGGCTTTGAGGAACGGAACAAATGGAGAGGCTATGCTCACATAAGCTCCATAGAAAATGATACGACCACCTTCTGAGCATGATTGTCAATTCATTTCCAATAATTTCCAATATTTCTCCTCTCGAGAGCCCGACTGTCAATTTGACGACTAGACATGGACACGAAATTTACCTAGCGCGTGAGATACGATTCGGAAATTAATCGTTTTTTCGGTTCGAGAACGTGTCCGGAGGTACATATTGACTGTAGTGAAAGTAATATTACACATGGTATAGGGATAACAACATTTTAAGGAGTGACATTGTAAATCGGAGCGAGGAACTCAATTAAAAGTGTAATGTGCGTTATTGCTAGAAAACGATGGGTTATCGATACGAAAGTGTTTTCTATCCTAAGTAGCCATAATGTTTTATATGTATTCAATGCTATTTTCTGGTTTTGTGAAGTGTTGTTTGCAATAAAATCATATTTACGAGTGCATAAGCGTTTGTTTACTTTCTTGTGACAACCCATTGGGTTCCCCTTAACCAGCTTTAGAATCACGGTTGCAGGGGTTGGTGCAAAAAGACACGTAGTTAGGCAAGCGGTCGCAGGGGTTATTGCGACAAGGTGTACGTATGGATGTCCACTCCGGTTCTATCTTGTTCCTCAAAGGCTACAGGCAAGATAACTTCTTTGAGGAACGGAACAAGTGAAGAGCTTTGAGGAGCAAGATAAAACCGGAGTGGACATCCATGTGTACACGTTGTCGCAACTACCCCTGCGACCGCCTGCCTAACTACGTGTCTTTTTGCACCTACCCCTGCGACCGTGATTCAAAAGCTAGTTAAGGGGAACCCAATGGGTTGTCACAAGAAAGTAAACAAACGCTTATGCACTCGTAAATATGGTTTTATTGCAAATAACACTTCACAGAACAAGAAAATAGCATTGAATACAAATAAAGCATTATGGCCACTTAGGATAGAAAACACTGTCGTATCGATGACCCATCGTTTTCTAGCAATAACGCACATTACACTTTTAATTGAGTTCCTCGCTCCGATTTACAATGTCACTCCTAAAAATATTGTTATCCCTAAACCAGGTGTAATATTACTTTCACTACAGTCAATATGTACCTCCGGACACGTTCTCGAACCGAAAAAACGACTAAATTCCGAATCGTATCTCACGCGCCAGGTAAATTTCGCGTCCATGTTTAGTCGTCAAATTGACAATCTGGCTCTCGAGAGGAGAAATTGTAGAAATTATTGGAAATGAAATGACACTCATGCTCAGAAGGTGGTCGTATCATTTTCTATGGAGCTTATATGAGCATAGCCTCTCCATTTGTTCCGTTCCTCAAAGGTGGAGAGGCTATGCTCATATAAGCTCCATAGAAAATGATGCGACCACCTTCTGAGCATGATTGTCATTTCATTTCCAATAATTTCCACAATTTCTCCTCTCGAGAGCCAGATTGTCAATTTGACGACTAAACATGGACGCGAAATTTACCTGGCGCGTGAGATACGATTCGGAATTTAACCGTTTTTTCGGTTCGAGAACGTGTCCGGAGGTACATATTGACTGTAGTGAAAGCAATATTACACCTGGTTTAGGGATAACAACATTTTAAGGAGTGACATTGTAAATCGGAGCGAGGAACTCAATTAAAAGTGTAATGTGCGTTATTGCTAGAAAACGATGGGCCATCGATACGACAGTGTTTTCTATCCTAAGTGGCCATAATGCTTTATTTGTATTCAATGCTATTTTCTTGTTCTGTGAAGTGTTATTTGCAATAAAACCATATTTACGAGTGCATAAGCGTTTGTTTACTTTCTTGTGACAACTCATTGGGTTCCCCTTAACTAGCTTTAGAATCACGGTTGCAGGGGTAGGTGCAAAAAAACACGTAGTTAGGCAGGCAGTCGCAGGGGTAGTTGCGACAACGTGTACACATGGATGTCCAATCCGGTTTTATCTTGTTCCTCAAAGGATAACTTCCTGAAAACACCCTCACTTTGAGGAACAAGATAAAACCGGTGTGGACATCCTTGTGTACACGTTGTCACAACTACCCCTGCGACCGCCTGCCTAACTACGTGTCTTTTTGCACCTACCCCTGCGACCGTGATTCAAAAGCTAGTTAAGGGGAACCCAATGGGTTGTCACAAGAAAGTAAACAAACGCTTATGCACTTGTAAATATGGTTTTATTGCAAATAACACTTCACAGAACAAGAAAATAGCATTGAATACAAATAAAGCATTATGGCCACTTAGGATAGAAAACACTGTCGTATCGATAACCCATCGTTTTCTAGCAATAACGCACATTACACTTTTAATTGAGTTCCTCACTCCGATTTACAATGTCACTCCTTAAAATGTTGTTATCCCTAAGCCAGGTGTAATATTACTTTCACTGCAGTCAATATGTACCTCCGGACACGTTCTCGAACCGAAAAAACGGTTAAATTCCGAATCGTATCTCACGCGCCAGGTAAATTTCGCGTCCATGTTTAGTCGTCAAATTGACAATCTAGCTCTCGAGAGGAGAAATTGTGGAAATTATTGGAAATGAATTGACAATCATGCTCAGAAGGTGGTCGTATCATTTTCTATGGAGCTTATATGAGCATAGCCTCTCCATTTGTTCCGTTCCTCAAAGCACCCTCACCGACGATGAGAGCAAAGCATATATACTAACTAGCACCTGCAATCGAGGAGCTGTCAAAATGAAAAGAGAGGCAAATAAACGTGTAAAAGATGGATTAAAGTTTACCTTGTGTTGGTAAAATTGCAAGCAAATTCAAGTTTTTGTTTACCATACATACACACTTTTAGTCTAATTCTCTCTACTCCATAAGTACCGTAGGAAATAAAATTTGTTCTAATTGCAGCTGCTATTTAGTAGATATGCTCTGGATGAGAGTGCAGCTCCCATCAAAGAGCATAAGATTGCTGCCAGCAAATGTAAACAATATTTTATACTAAGAACAAGGGCGTTGTGGAAATGGTTAAACGTTGTAGGCGTATTTGGCGCCAAAGTTTGTAATTTTATATATGTGAAGAAAATTTTATGCCTGAATAGTGAATTCATTTGAAAAAAATTTAAATCAACTTTGTTAATCCATTCCGTTTTCGTTTTAATAATAGGTAGCTTATTTGACCCAGTTCACTGAATTTTACTTTCGAAGTGCAGTTTCATTTGTTGATGATGATTATTATCAGTAATATAAATACAATCGGGTGGATTATATAGCTACTAGGAAATTATATGAGAACAAGAGTTAAGTTTGAAAGTCTAGGTTACATATGTTGCCATAGAATAAGGTAACATTTTTTTTTGACGAAATTATATTAGAATTAGGTTCATACACTTTTAAATAGTCAAAATTTTGTTGTGCTCACAGTAATGCATTTAATTTTCGAATAGTCTTTGTTGATTTTTTCTCCTATTTCCAATTGATGCATCATTCTTAGTCATTTCTATTTATGAAATTTGGTGTCGTCTGTGACGAATTTTTTGACTTATTATTGCTTAAATTTAGAGAGGAATCTCACCCATTAAATTTTTGAGTTTTTTTATATTTTTGTGTTTGATTTGTTTTTGTAAAGCTTATAAAGATTGATTAGGTACAGTGATTTTGAATTTGGAAAAACAGAAACCAATGTTGGGTAGGAAAGAGTTCACCAATGTCTTATGTTTTTGACAGATGAAAAAACAACGCGAAATTGAGTTTTTTATAAAATTCAAAATACTTCCCTGCTCCTATTTCTTGAGCTTGAGACACGGATTTGACGGAGTTTAGGATTTCGTTGAGCAGTGAATTGAAATTCAATATTAGTAACTCTTATCTGCCGTCTTAATTTTAAAATGTTTGCAGCTTCAATCTATATTATATCTATTTATGTAAATATTCTATTGATACGATATACAAAAATGAAGGAAGTGTGATTTTGAAATTGTTTAAAAAAAGCCCCCATAAATCAGTTTTTCCTGCTGCACTGTTGTAGTTGGAGCACGAGCCAAGATCAACTTTGACATTACGACAAGAAAGAGAGTTCAAGAGCTTTGAGGAACAAGATAAAACCGGAGTGGACATCCATGTGTACACGTTGTCGCAACTACCCCTGCGACCGCCTGCCTAACTACGTGTCTTTTTGCGCCTACCCCTGCGACCGTGATTCGAAAGCTAGTTAAGGGGAACCCAATGGGTTGTCACAAGAAAGTAAACAAACGCTTATGCACTCGTAAATATGGTTTTATTGCAAATAACGCTTCATAGAACAAGAAAATAGCATTGAATACAAATAAAGCATTATGGCCACTTAGGATAGAAAACACTGTCGTATCGATAACCCATCGTTTTCTAGCAATAACGCACATTACACTTTTAATTGAGTTCCTCGCTCCGATTTACAATGTCACTCCTTAAAATGTTGTTATCCCTAAACCAGGTGTAATATTGCTTTCACTACAGTCAATATGTACCTCCGGACACGTTCTCGAACCGAAAAAACGGTTAAATTCCGAATCGTATCTCACGCGCCAGGTAAATTTCGCGTCCATGTTTAGTCGTCAAATTGACAATCTGGCTCTCGAGAGGAGAAATTGTGGAAATTATTGGAAATGAAATGACAATCATGCTCAGAAGGTGGTCGTATCATTTTCTATGGAGCTTATATGAGCATAGCCTCTCCATTTGTTCCGTTCCTCAAAGTTCAAGAGAGCCGAGTCCATTGAGTAATTAAATAATTCTGGAGTGGACAACCATTCGACCTTGTGGTCGCAACAACCCTTGCGACCCTTCCCCAGTCTATCAGCTGTAAACAAGCCAAAGGCGTAGACAAGAGGGCAAAAATTACGAATTGAATTTGGTGCGCAAATTTAAAATTAAATTCAAAGTATACGCAAAAATGAAATAAATATTGCTGAGTTTTGCAAAATCAATTTTTACTAGCCATTTTGTTTATTTCAATTTGTATGCATCACAAAGACAGTAATATTGCTATAATTTCAGTTACGTATTTAAAAATATACTTCGAGCATTGTTCAATCAATTATCATCGATTTTACTAATGGAGAATATTTTCTTCCCGAGATACATTTGTGAATGAATAAAAATTTAATATTTATCATGAGTAGATTGTATGAAAGGGAAGCACATAGCTTATTAAGTAGAATCAAATAACAATTAACATAAAATTCGCTCAATCAATATGAGGTTAAAAGCTGGAAAACAGTGGAATTACACCAGTGCTCAAATGCAGTTAACAATCGTTTAAAAAGAAAAATATAACAAAAGGAAGATACATTAAAAAAAGAAACGTTTACGCTTTTAGTAAGAGAGTTCACATTAATAATAATATAATAAATTAAGTAAAAGGAACAGGAAACTGTCATACGTATATGCAATTTTTAAGATTCAAAAAGTCAAGTCCTGTCAAGCGCCCGTGAAAACAGGTTTATTGATTTTGCACTGGCTCCGTGAAATATACTATCATTTTGTGGCATCTTCATTTGTTGTATATTTTAAAGCAAGTGATTTATTTCACTTCTTTTCTGGGTTGTTGATGAGTCCCGTGAGTATTTTACTCGTGTATACATGCATAGAAACATGCTTCGGAAAAAATCTATTTCCTGATTCATATTTTCAAGTTTTCAAGAGTGCTTCATATAGCTTGTGGTAACCTACTCAGTTAAAAGTTCAGAGCCTCCCTCTTCCTTTTGCAACCGGGCATGGGACACGGCTTTGGGGGATTACGGCTTTCGATGCGCTCTTATATAAATTCATGATTATGTCTTAATTATCGTCAGGATATTATCTTATATGTAAAATTTACAGCTACGTATTTAAAGAATAATTAAAAGCTGAAACCATCCTTAATCTACATGCCTTTGAAATGGGTCATTTTGTATAGATATTGTAGTAGCGAAAGTTTCTCAGACCGCTTCTTCGCCATGAAATGGAAGCGAGTTTTGGCGTATTTTTCTATCACCAGCTTTATCAGAAGACCATGATGATGGCGATTTGTCAGGTGCTCTGTATGCTTTTCAAATAAGGGCATTCCAATGCACAGTTTCATAACAGCCAAAATAATTAAGGCATATGCTTTTGATGACAAAATATTCTGCTCAGTCCGATGTTTATACGAGCGAATGTATTCCTCTACTTCCTGGCAAATCTTAACAACGCAATTCGAAGGCACTTCAAGAAGTCCTCTACTCTTAATTAATATAAGCGACGCCTTGTTAGCAGTACCTTTCAGTACTTTTATGCACCCATTACATTGCAGAGCTGTGCAAAGTTTGAAGACGACAAAGCCCGCAATGTACTCGACGACGTAATCCATGTTAAGAGAAAGCTTCGATGGATCAGCTGCATAGCTATGTTCTACAAGAAATTGTTCATCCAACTGTGTTGTGTCAACTCCTTCGGCGTCTGTCATTGCGTATCGTTCTGTGCTAGTGTTGATTTACTGCATGGTAGACTTCTCATGCCTTAGTATCGGAATATGTTCTAATGGAAGTGCATTGCCAATTCCTCCCTCCCTTATTTGGCACCTGACCATTAATTTTTTTTAATCGACTATTAAACTGGCTAGCTGTCGGATTATTATTATAGCCAAGGCCCGATCTAATTGAACCGAAAAGTAATTCAATGTGATCTTGGTTAATTTTATACAATGGCACGAACTTCAAAACATTGTTCAGAATGAAATTATCGTAGATAGTTCTTATGTTTCGTAGTGCTCGAATAAGGCCTTTGAAGCCTGCATTTCGCTTTGAATCTATTATTTTCATCCCTGAAATAAGTTTGCGTTCTTTAATGTAGTTATTTGCCTCATCTATAAATTCCAGGACTGCACTAATATTTCTTTCACAAAGCGCCTGATTGAGGGGCTCATATACCGTCAGCTTCCTGCTATTGAGCACATCAAATGAATCATTGAAATGACGAACAAATTTCGAAGTCGCTTCATTACCGGCGAGTTCTTTCAATCGAAGGACTTCTCGGCAAAAATCAAAGGCATCTGCAACGGACCTGCCCAACGTTTGCACGGCTAATCGAACCTTCATTTTCCGTCAACTAAAGTAGATATGCGCTTTCCGCGATTGATTTCGAAGATGGAGTTCTTCTTTTTCTTGCAAATCGAGAAGTGATTTAAAAAAACTCCACGTAATATCTTTCCCTTCATGGTCAAAAAGCACTTCTAAATCGGCCAAGGCGTTTCTCACTAATTTCAGCATGTGACGTGGATCTGGATGAAGTATATAATGTTCGTCATTGCCTTCAAGAGTTATATATTCAGATGAATATATATTTCGTACATCAGATCCTAATAATTTTGACATGGTAAGATTGGCTGCAGCTCCATCAAAATTGATACCTATGAATTTAGCTCCGGTTTCTGCCAAATGCTGAACACAAAGTGCCGTTATGTTTGCTTTTTGCTCGGTGGAAATACCGGCTATAGGAAAATATGCAAGAAGGATTTTCCAGGCCTCATTAATGCATACGGCCAAAAACACGAGTACCTGTGTTGCCATGTGCTTTTTTGCCATCCCAGCCAATATGCTGTTGAATATGCATTTCGTCAAAAATTAAATTGACTACTGTGGATTCATGTTCTCCAGCTAAACTAACTACTTTCTGGATCGTATCGAAGGATTCTTTAATAAAGCCTGGCGAACAATCCACTTTTTCGTACCAGTGTCGGAGAGTTCTGCTACATGGAAGGCAATCATTGAATGTAGTTCTCACGTACTCGTATGCTCTTGTTGACAAAAAGTGCAAGGAAAGAGCAAATGTCTTCAATTTTTCGTCGTATGCCTTAGCCTTTTTTCCTGATTTGGCCTTCGTGAGCTGGAGGTTTAATATTTGCGATGGTATGTCGCTTATGGAACTCAAATGTTCACGAGTGCTCTCACAAATTGGGTTTTGGTCTCGCAGAACATTTAGAAGGTCTTTGGCTGAAGTGGGATTTCGTGGCCTTCGTTGAAGTCGACTTCTTAAATTGCGAATTGTTCTATTTTTTATCTTTCGCCCTTCTTGCAAGCGTTTGATCTTCTCTTCAAGCCGTGTTATGATGATGTTACTTTGATCAATTCCAGTGTTCATTGCCTAAGTTTAATTTGATATTCTTAATATAAAAATTAAAAAATTTATTTGAACACTGCGACGAAGACAAAATTACTTACACATTGAAAACAGCACATTATATAACTAATTAATAGCAGAATTAAACAAAAGCGAATATAAAGCTTTTGCCATCACAAATACCAATTTTCAATCTAAGGTATTATAGCGCAGCCAAAAGGATCCTATTCTAAAATCAATAAAAGAATGCCATCTAGCCCAATTGAACGATATCGGTATAAAACAAGTTGGGTAAACAAACCTACGCTCATGTCAGAAGGGTTTTGTATTCAATTTACAAAATGCAGTCACCAGATCGAATCATTCGCGAGGGAGGAAACACATTTTTCATGTATTTCCCCCCTGTGCCCCCACTGAAGCAAAAACTGACAGTTTAAGAACTGTTTTGAAATGCTCCCATGAAAACGTTCATTTCATGCTCATATCGGCTACGTTTGATGAATTTTTTTGAAGGGCTGTTCTCCTGTACTGTAATCACCGATTCATGGCCAATTTTTTCGAATCCTAGAATGGTTACAAAGCCCTTTTGCTAGGAGCTTTCTCCCGCCTCCTTGACTTGTTTTAATTATGAGTATTAATTGTAGGTACTCATCTTCAGTCATTCATTAAATTGAGCCAAGTGTTCAAAGCATGCACCTTAAACGTTGAAGTTGGGAAAAAATAACTCAAAATTATCCAATCTTCGCATTTAAAACAGCCACTATTTTGTTTTACGATTACTGATACCACTAGCTGAACCGATTCTCAAAGACCTACACGACACCTATCATTCCTGAAATTTTCATGCAAATCCTAGCAAAACTGTTGTGTCTGAGTCGGTAAAAAGCGCATGTTGTTCCATAGCCATATGTTGCCATAGTAATAAATGCAACGCATATTGCTCAATAGTAATACAGGAAAATTCAAACCACTATAACTTCGCTAAATATGATTCAATCTTTATGAAGCGTTCAGGATAGATCAATCTTATAAATAGTCATCTGTGTGCTGAATTTCATAGAATTTAAGGGTACCATTGAGATTTTATTCAAGAAAACATAAAATCGATAAATCCTACTATTACTAACAAAGTTGAGTGAATTGCGGCTTCTAACGTGTTTGTTGTTGTTGTACTCACCAAGGCCTACATTCCTGATTTTTTCAGATTTTTACGATTACAGGTGTCTAATCGCGAGGGGGGGACACAAATTTTTCGTGTATTCCCCTGTGTGCCCCTCGAAGCGAACTTTGCCAAGCTAAGACCTGTTTTGAAAAGTTCTCATCAAGACCTTTCATTTGATACCCATATCGGCTACTTTCAATGAAATTTTTTTTCGGGGGTCACTCCCCTATACGGGGAGATTCCCCTTAAATACCTTATACAATTTTTTTGTAGTTGAACTTTGAAGAGAACACCACTTTACACCTACATACAAAATTTGATGTCTCTAGCTTAAGTAGTTTCCGAGAAAAACTGCTGTGACACACGGACGAACGGACGGACGGACAGACAGACGGACAGACAGGACGCGATTTTAGTAAGGTTTTGTAAAATTATTTTACAAAACCCTAAAAGGAAGAAAGAGGCACTTGATGGGCGCAGAGCACCAGATCACGGGTTCCAGATAGTGCTTACAAAGGGAGCGAAGAAAGCCGCAAAGAAACTCATTCAAAAAGTGCTAGGAAGTAAAGTTATCCCAGATGCCAAACAAGAAAAAAGACCTGACGCAAAACAGGAGAGCCACTATCCAAGATGAAGACCTCGGCAGCAAGCACTGCTCGTAAAACCCCAAGATGGCCGATCCAACGTGGAGGTACTGCAGGGAATCAGGGGAAATGGAAGGCCCGAAGACACCAACACTATCATTAAAGGAGTACGACCAACTGGTCGAATTCGGAGCAGAGGCCGACAATAACAAGCATTCTGCGACGCAGTAAAAAAGTCCTCGGCAAAAGCGCAACTACAGTCTCACTCGAGCCGATGGCAATGATCGAAATAAGAGACATTGACTGCGTCACGGATCTGACCAAGGTAGGAGAGGCCATCAAAACGGAGTTCCCTAGCGCGGGAAGGATCACAGCGAGACTGACACCAGGAAGCAACAGGGGACAACAAATGACCATAGTTGACTTGACCGAAAAGGACGTCGAACAATTCCTGAACAAGGGCAAAGTAAGAATAGGGTGGGTTGTCTGTAGGATACGGTAAAGAGCAACGCTTCTTCAATGTTTCAAATGCCTTGTCTATGGTCACACCACACAAGTATGCAAAGGACCCGATAGGAGTTCCCTATGTTACAAATGCGGTGAAATGGGACATAAAAGAAAAGAGTGTACGAAGGAGGCACATTGTATTTTTTGCAAGGATGCTGATTCAAGAAGTGATATTGGACACGTCTTGGGATCAGGAAAATGCCGGGTGTTCCAGGGAGCCCTAGCCAAGGTCAAATTAGAGCTTCGGTGACCCGCATCCTGCAGCTAAACCTAAACCGCAGTTCAACCGCCCAAAATCTGCTTGAGCACTTTGCGAGGGACATGAAAGCCGACTGCTTGCTGCTGAGTGAGCAACACCATGATAAAAGTCCTGCATTATGGTATTCTGACAAAACTGGTACTGCCGCCATCTGGTTTTGGAACAGTGATTTTCAAGCGGAGAGTTGTGGATGGGGGATAGTTTCGTGTGAGTTCGGTGCTCAGGAACCACCTTCTTTAGTGTGTACCTAACACCTAACGAATCGATATCATCTTTCAAAGCCAAGCTTAATGCTCTGGAGGGTACTGTTTTGAATGCAGAGGGCAAGGTGCTCTTTTTTTTTGTGATAGGGAAGTGAATGCCATTTATCCACAGTGTGTGGGACTCCCATGCGCAACTGTACTAGCCACTAAACACCTCCCCTGTCAACCTGAGAACCCAGCCTGGAACCGTTTGACACATTACTTCGGGCCAGGTCTCATTTTGTTACGCCGTGGGGTGCTTCAAGCTGGGGAGTCCCTTTCTTATCGGGAGGGGAGAGGGGAAGAGGAAAGGCCAGAAGAGTGATCCCCCAGCCCCAAAGCCTCCGGCTGCTGTGAGTCTCTTTTATCTTTTAGGACTGCCCGAGCATAATGTGCCACCTGGTTCCAATTGTCAACCGATTCGAGCATCACCCCAACTATATTACCCGGGGTGAGCTCTCCCGTCTCCCTGTAGAGTTTCCTTCGCAGCCTGAACCATTTTGTACACGCAAAAACTGTGTGACAGGCATTGTCCTCCTCTCCTGGGCAAAACCGACAATCGGGAGACCGTGACTTACAAATCTTGTGCAGGTAAGACTGAAAACAACGATGCCCGCTCAAAAGCTGGGTCAGATAGAAGTCAGTCCCATCAAGCCTTCGATTTAGCCACGGTCTCACATCCGGGATGAGGCACGGAGTCCACCTTCCCTTCGTGTAATGGACCCAAAATTGCTGCCAATCGTTGAGCGAGCGCTGTCTCTCCTCGCGGAAAACTATCTCCCTCGCATCCTCGTTTCGGTGCAGGTAAATAGCACGGCGCTTTCTAGCCTGCAATAACTCTCACCGCCAGATCAGAGACTATATTCCCGAAGCAGCCTTCTCATCCGTTGCCCTGATTTGCTCAGAGAAACGCATCTCCGAGTCGATCAGTAGCCCCAGGTACTTCACCGCTGACTTCGATTCGATTCGTAAGTCTCCAATACTGATCATCCTTACTCTAGGGATCCTCTTTTTTGTCAAGATGACCACTTCGGTTTTTTCCACTGCTAAACTGAGCCCGCGAGCAACCATCCAGTCCCTCACTCGGCTCATTATCATACCTAGCCTAAGTTGCGCTTGTTCAATGGTGCGTCCAGTGACCAGAGCCGCAACATCATCCGCAAAGCCGACAAAGCGGGACTCATCTGGCATCTCAAGTCTCAGTAGCCCATCGTAAGACACGTTCCACAGGTCCAGACCAAGGATAGATCCCTGGGCAACACCCCATGTAATTTCCATCCTTTGTTGGCCCTGTGTCGTGTCGTAGAGCAGGCTTGGGTCCTTCAGGTAGTTCCTCAAAAGCTACCTTATATATTCTGGAACTTGAAAAGAGTTTTCCAGCGTATCCAGAATATCCACCCATCTAGCGGAGTTAAAGGCATTCCTGACGTCGAGTGTCATCAACAGGACGATCCGTAGCTTGGTGCGACTATATGCCTCTGCCTTTTGGACCGCGTTCACCACTTCTGCAATCGCATGAATGGTAGAACGTCCTGCTCTAAAGCCATACTGCCGAGGAGATAGGTCCCCAGCAGCACGAATCGCGTCAGTGAGTGTTCCCTTGATGAGTTTCTCTAGCACTTTCCCAGCCATGTCTAGCATGCATAACGGGAAAACCCCGTCCCGTAGGCAAGCGTTGAATGTGCTGAGCAGCAAGTCAGGACAATGGTGATAGACGAGCCGCAACACCTCAGCTGGAACACCATCTGGACCTCGAGCCTTCCTCGCTTCAATGAGAAGACTGTGGGCACTCGACTGCTGTTTCACCATGGACAGCGTCAATATGGACGGGATGGGCGGGGAAGAGTCCCCGCCCTATCGCGTCCATCTTTTCCGCGTCATGTATATAAGGCTTCCGTAGGGCACCAAGCTTTCGAATGACCAGCTTGTAGCCAAGGCCCCACGGATCCTTGTTCACATTGTCCACTAGGTCTTGCCAGCAGCGAGCCTTGCTGCTGTTGGCCGACTTATATGCTGCCACCCAGTTGCATGCCTCATCACCGTTCCGCGCCCGCTGAGCCTCATGTCAAAGCTAGTGACACTCCTTTCGCTTTTCAGCGATTTCAGTTGACCACCAGTACACTGGGGGCTTGCAGTGCCGGGGTCTTCGACGGGGCATAGAAGCACAGCAAGCAGTCGTAAGGATGCTCATACTCGAAAGTCACCGTTCCGAATCCAGATGGCGGCAATACCAGTTTCATCAGAATACCACAATGTAGAACTTTTATTATGGTGTTGCACACTCAGCAGCAAGAAGCGGCTCTCATGTCCCTTGCAAACTGCTCAAGCAGATTTTGGGCGGTTGAACGGCGGTGTAGGTTTGGCTGCAGGATGCGGGTCATCGAAGCTCTGATTTTGCCTTGGCTAGGGCTTCCTGGAACACCCGGCATTTTCCTGATCCCAAGACGTATCCTTTTCCTGATCCCAAAAAGTGCTCGTTGGGGGTGACCAACATGAAAGCAACCGAATGGGGTATGCCTCAAACGAGTCCGTGGAGGAAACGAATTCTAGAAATGGCAGCCAGGACGACGCTCGTCGAACTAAACTCCGGAAGAACGCCAACTACCTACCGTATTGCCTGCGAGGGAACCATACCGGACGTGACATTCGCCTCAGAGTCCTTAGTACGGGGGAAACACAATTGGAAAGTATTAGAGGACTAGGCAACCAGTGATTATCAGTGGATTCTGCTTGAGATAAGCTCAGTTTCAACAGCTGGATGGAACACCGACAGGATGGACATTGAGAGGTTCGTCGCAGAGCTGGTGAACGCGGTCCAAAAGGCAGAGGAATATAGTCGCACCAAGTGACGGATCGTCCGGTTAATGACACTCAATGTCAGGAACGCCTTCAACTCCGCTAGATGGGTGGATATGCTGGATACGCAGGAAAACTTTTTTTTGTTTTTTTTTAAATACCTCAATTCCCTACCACTCTCTCCATCACTCTTTATTCGTCGCACAACGCTCGTGTGATCTGCATTCACATTACGTCGCTTGGTCCTTTTTGCCACCCAGTCAATGTTTAACACATCGGTATAAGGGGGCACACAATATAATGTGAGCTTGGCCTTTTCATGAACATCTGATCCAAAAAAAATCATGATCAGCTCTCAGAGATTAAAGAAATTCAATATCATACGACGCATTCAAAAAAAAACTCTGAGTAACTGTCACTTCAGTATCTCGCCGATAGGGTCAAAAAAGAACGCCCTAAGATACTGGGCTCATAAAAGCAGGATCACAGGTCCACGCTTCAATCAGTGGTCATTAAATGCTCCCTTAGTCTTTTCTTAATTACCATAAGTGAGTTTGCTTCCTTAACAATCTCTGGTAGATTGTTATATATACGCAGAGTATCATTCCTTGCATCGTTCTTTAGTCGATCTGTTCTGGCAAAAGGTATTGCGAATTGATCTGCATTCCTCGCATTATATGGGTTGATCTGTGATACCTTAATTAATGGCGCTCGTTCCGATCCATTAGTTTCTGAATTTCTGTAGATAAACTTAGCTTTCTCCATAATAATAATTTGACTAAAGATTAATGATTTAGCCAATTGGTAAATCAAACTAGTTTGAGTAAGCATTGGCAGCTTCAGAATGTTTTTATACGCTTTGGTCAGCAGCCTGGATATACTGTTTAAATGTTGCTTTGCTGATTGACTCCAAATAAGTACTCCATAAAGCAATTTCGCCAGGACAAACGCATTTAGAACAAGTTTCTTGATGTGCATTGGAAAATCCTCATATATTCTTAACAATCCTATTATTGGGGCTAATTGCCTCCTATTTATGTGTGGTAACCAGGTCATACGATGGTCTATGATAAGACCAAGATGTTTCATTTCTAGCACTCTTTGCAATTTTTCACCATTAATATGTAGGTCGACATCTATGTCTCCTTTGTTTTTTTGCTTAAAAACAAGTTCCAGAATATCGAAAGCAGCTTTTGAGAAACTACCTAAAGGACCGGAGCCTGCTCTACGACACGACACAGGGGCAACGAAGGATGGAAATTACATCGGGTGTTGCCCAGGGATCTATCCTTGGTCCGGACCTGTGGAATGTATCTTACAATGGGCTACTGAGACTTGCGATTTCAGTTGAGTCCCGCTTTGTCGGCTATGCGGATGATGTAGCCACTCTGGTCGCTGGACGCACCGTTGAATAAGCGCAATTTCGGCTAGGTATGCATATGCAGAGAGTGAGGGACTGGATGACTGCTCGCGGCCTGAGTTAAGCACTGGAGACAACCGAAGTGGTCATCTTGACAAAAACGAGAATCCCTAGAATAAGGATGATCGGTATTGGAGATATACGAATCGAATCGAAGCCAGCGGTGAAGTACCTAGGGCTACTGATCGACTCGAAGATGAGTTTCTCTGAGCAAATCAGGGCAACGGCTGAGAAGGCTGCTTCAGGAATATCGGCTCTGAGTTGACTTATGGCCAACGCAGGGGGATCCAGCCCGTCAAGAAGACGCCTCGCGATGAGTGCTGTAGGGTCAATGCTACTGTATGGAGCAAAAGTATGGGGCGATGCTCTCAGCAAGTAGGTATGCCGAAAACCTTTGGCACAGGTACAGAAAAGAGGAGCACTGAGGATTGCATCTTCGTATCTGACAGTCTCTGATCCAGCGGTGAAAGTTATTGCAGGCGTGATGCCTGTCGCCCTCCTTGCTAGAGAGCACCACGCTATTTACCTGCGCAAAAACGAGGACGCGAGGGGATGGCTGTCCGCGAGGAGTGACAGCGCTCGCTCAACGATTGGCAGCAGTCTTGGGTCAATTGCACGAAGGGAAGGTGGACTGCGCGCCTCATCCCGGATGTGAGACCGTGGCTAAATCGAAGGCATGGTGAGACTGACTTCTATCTGACCCAGCTTTTGAGCGGGCATGGGTGTCTTCAGTCTTACCTGCACAAGATTGGTAAGTCACGGTCTCCCGATTGGCGGTTTTGCCCAGGAGAGGAAGACGATGCCTGCCACACATTTTTTGTGTGTACAAAATGGTTCAGGCTGCGGTGGAAACTCTACTGGGAGACGAGAGAGCTCACCCCGGATAATATGGTTGCGGTGATGCTCGAATCGGTTTACAAATCGAACCAGGTGGCACATTATGCTCGGGCAGTCCTAAAAGATAAAAGGGACACACAGCAGTCGGGGGCGTTGGGGCTGGGGGATCGCTTTTCTGGCACTTCCTCTTCCCCTCTCCCCTCCCGATAGGAAAGGGATGCCCCAGCTTGAAGGCGCCTCACAGCATAACAAAACGAGGCCTGGCCCGAAGTAATGTGTCAAACGGTTCCAGGCTGGGTTCTCAGGTTAAAAGGGGAGGTGTTTACTGGGTAGTCCAGTCGCTTACAACCATGGGAGTCCCACACACTGTGCATAAATGGCATTCACTTCCCTACCACAAAAAAAATAAAACTATGACAGCACTGCGAAATAAAACCTAGGGAAAATAGCTTATCATACTGAAAATTATGATAACGCAGTCAGTTTCAATGGAAATCGAGAACGGAAATGATTAAACTAGTATTCAAATATAATGCAGGAAAGACTAACCCACACTTATTCCAGCTTTAAGGCCATCATCATATTGGGGGGCAGCATTCAACAAAGCTAAACCCTAAAACAAAAAAATGCCAAAATCAACGAAGCATGAGATATGGGGGAAATTTACGCTCTCAAAACTGTTCGCAAGCAATGGAGCCGCTGCCAAACTTTCATTGGTTTTGTACTGCAAAAAGTCTCAAATATAATGAAAACAAACTCAAATCTTACATGTTCCATATTGGATTCAGACATTGCTTCTATTTTTTCAGTCGCTAAGTCCACCTTGAACAAGTCCCAAGAACCATGATGTTTATAGTTGTCAAAATATTATATAAAATACACTTGCATTTCCAGAATCCGGCTTTAAAACCATACAATTTGACGAGTCATCAATCGCTGCGTGAACGGTGTTTACAGCAATAAAATCCTGAAATCAAATATTGATACAAAATATGCGCAAAATTGTCATGTAGCCATTACATACATCCCCTGAATGACATCACATCAATACTGCAAGCTGTATGAATGATCTCTCTAGGCTCCCCATATACATCACTGTTGCTGATGGGTTTGAATCTACATTAATCTATAATTGTAGAATTAATAATGGCATCACGGAAAAAATCAAAGGGCACCACCTCAAAAATAATTTCATCCACCATGGACTTCGGAAAAAACATATTTTAAAATAGAGTGGGTTAAAGTTTAATGTTAGAAATTCATGGGTTCTTCAAATTTGATTTAGAGCCCAATAAATCAATAAGATGACTAATGCTCGCAATTTCGTCGTTTCTGGTCCAAGAGTCCTGAAATTGAACGTGCTAAATGTAATGTTTGGGTAACTAAATGACAATTACACTATTCAGGACAATTGACTTATTCACCGAAACAGAAGAGATCGTTTCATAATCGCACTAAAATTAAATACTTAGCAACGAAAACGGCAAATACATGTAAAGTTACACATTCTGAATTAAATTCGGAATTTGAACAAAACTTTGTCCTATTCGTAGTTGAATTCTAAAATAAAACATTTGAAATCGGCATTTCAATCAATTAAGAAATATACTTACATGTCCAAAAGTACGGGACATCAGGGGAAACGTAAGGCCCGAAGATACCAACACTACCATTAAAGTAGTACCACCAACCTGGTTGGGCCACATACTGGTCAAATTCGGAGCAGAGGCTGGCAATAAGGAAGCGTTCTGTGACGCAGTTAAGAAAGTCCTCGGCAAAAGCGCAACTATAGTCTCGCTCGAGCCGATGGCAACGATCGAAATAAGAGACATCGACTGCGTCACGGATCTGGCTGAGGCAGAAGAGGCCATCAAAAGGGAGTTCCCTAGCGCGGGAAGGATCAAAGCGAGACTGACACAAGGAAACAACAGGGGAAAACGATTGGCTATAGTTGACTTGACCGAAAGGGATGCCGAACAATTCCTGAATAACAGCAAAGTAAAAATACAGCGGGTTGTCTGTAGGATAAGGCGAAGAGCAACGCCTCTTCAATGTTTCAAATGCCTTGGCTATGGTCACACCACACAAGTATGCAAAGGACCCAATAGGAGTTCCCTATGTTACAGATGGGGTGAAATGGGATATAAAAGAAAAGAGTGTACGAAGGAGGCAAACTGTAGTTTTTGCAAGGATGCTGATCCAAGACGTGATTTTGGACACACCTTGGGATCAGGAAAATGCCGGGTGTTCCAGGAAGCCCTAGCCAAGGCAAAATCAGAACTCCGATGACCCGCACCCTGCAGCTAACCCTACACCGCAGTTCAACCGCCCAAAATCTGCTTGAGGAGTTTGCGAGGAACATGAAAGCCGACTTCTTGCTGCTGAGTGAGCAACACCACAATAAAACTCCTGCATTATGATATTCTGACGAAACTGGTACTGCCGCTGTTACAAACCAGTATACCCTATGTATACTGGTAAGAACTGGGAGCTCAACTTGATGCGTATCCTATATACAATATCAAGGCTCCCGGGGAAAGAACTCACTGTAACACCACTTACCTGCTACTCTGACCATCAAAACAAAATCACCAAAGGCAAGAGTTTACTTTAAAGCATGACTTTTATTGTATTATTGTTATTTTCTAAAAACATTTACATTACATTAGAATTTCCAACTTATTTTAAAACTCGAAATATCAGCCAGCCTGAAGAGGGAACCAACTTGTCGTATTAATGATTCGGGGTGGCCACACGGCGTGAAGCGCCAAAGGGCCGGTTGAGGATCGCGGCCCAAGCCAACACCTCACCCCTCACCATTTTGTCGGAGACTGGACAGCACTTTCAACTTAAACTTAAACGCGAATACTTGCAACGATGTAGATAAAGAATGGGTAGCAGCACGCTCCCTTTTGGATTTGAACAAGACTCACTGGTATAAGACTGCCCAAGAACATTAAATACCATTCTTTCGTGAGCTTTCAACCTAAATTCTCTTTAAAGGTGCTGAGTAGCCGAACACGTGCGCTCTCGTTCCACGAAAGTTTTTCCTCCCCGCTTCGTCTCGCTTGCTCGGCTGGTGAATATGCGAAACTGGGGAAATTGAGCGAAAGAGTGTTTTTCGCTTAAGCTTTCGACTTCAAAAGAGTGCTTTCAGTTTAAGCTTTCGGCTTTCCCAAGATCTCTTGAGGTAAAATAGCGAAACTGGGGACATTGAGCGAAAGAGTGTTCATGCCGGAACTTTCGGTTTTCCTTTCCGCTTACCTCTCTTCGAAGCACCCCGTTCGTTCACGATGTGAATATCGTTGCGGGTTGAACTTTCTCGTTCATTTAACTGCTCACTTATTTACTTGCGCATGTGTTTCCATGGCTAATTTTCATTGGCGAAGTGCGAGTACATAGGTGTTGTTTGCTCGCTACTATTGCAGTTATGAAGCGGGAATATATCCGAGTATGTTTATGTGTTCACTCGCAACATTCCTCCGGCAGTTGAAAAAAGGATTTAGTGTACTTGGAGAGTACAATAAATCGTCGCTCTACTCCGGCGATCTGGATTACTTAATGTACCCCAATAGATTACGCTCACTCTTGGTTTTCCGCAATTTTTGTTGTTGGTTGAGTCTCGCTACATTCCCTTTTGTGCAAATCACTCGTACTTATATCTCGCGCTGTTATCGCAATTGGTATTGTCCACTGTACTTCTCGCAACTTATTATTAACCGTTGTTTTGCTGCCGATTTATGCGTAATTTACTAGATGCTAACGCGCCAATGTTATAATTCTATCCAATTGACGTTACTCAATATGTTGTTACAAGTCAACGTTAGAATTGTAAATTTCCACATTTATGAATTAATGAGTTAATATTTGGTTTGAAACTATACAATGTTTTGTTTGATTCAATCATAAATTAATATAATAATATTTAGTTTGGTACCATAAGTTGATGCTAATTAATATGTATTACATGTCAGTGTTGTATTTGCAAATTACTACAATCAGAAATTACTAAGTTAAGATTTGATTTTATACAATTATGTATCATATTTTCCTATTTTGTTTGGTACCTTGAGTAATGTTAATTAATTTGTATTACATATCCATGTTGCTTTCATAAGCTACTACAAATATGAATTAATAATTTGAATTTTGATTTCATACAATGTTTTGTTTGATTCTGTTGCAAATGGCAGGATTATGAATTATTACGTTTTACTATAATATTGAAAAACATACTGAACATATTTTCCGTTCTTAAATAGTTTTTTCTTGACAATAAACTATTATATATTTTTTTTACAATTGAAAAATAGCGGAATACAATTTCTTCTTTTAATTGGTTTTACTTAATAATATGGTTACAATTTCTTTTAAGATCCATATTCAATGCTGATTTTTTTTTTTTGTATTTGGAAGTTAATGATTTGCTTTTATTTTAGCATTTTTCATCTCAAAATAGATTTTGATATTTAACTGTAACATATTCTGCATTTCTCTTTTTTTTTTATTTTCTTTTTGAATACTGTAATGGTAATTATTAACCGTAATTGCCAAAGATCGATTTTTACATTTTTTTTTTGGTTAGTGGTTGTTATTAGTGTGTTACTGTTCAATTAGTGCAGGTTTTAATAAATTATAAACAGTTAGCGTTAGTGAGGATTTAATGTGGACGGCTTTCAAAATAGTTTAAATGTGCAAAGAAATCCGTTTTTTATTCCATTCATGGTTTATTAATATTCTATTAAAATACTTCCTTTAATGCTATAACAAAAGCTCTTTATGTAAGCTTCTGCTGGCATTTTCTTAGATTATGTATTGTGCGAATACGTTAGTAGGGAAGTTTCAATAGGAAATATCGTTAAAGCTTTAGCAGTTATTTATTGGGAATGAGTCAATATGTAAGCGGGGAATGAATATTTCACACGATCGTTACGTTCGGGAATTGATTCGCTTCGGAAGAAGTTTTGCCGAGAGAATAGCTTTCCATTGATGTAGCTTGGGAGTCGTTGTTGTTGTATTCCCACGACTTTAGTATAAGTTATCTTGGCTTTATAGGGTGCGAGTGAGTGTGATAAATAAACTTTCCCCTTAATATGCATGGTTAATGTTGTTAATGGGAATGGGAGTCATGGATTGAAGGTTTATGTGATTGTTTTTGCTCGCCGCTAACGAGCTTTGAAGACATGATTAGCATTGCTTCTGCAATGATGCATGAGAAAATTGAATGAAGCGATGTATTGTAGCTTTTACATGCGCTGATTGCTAGGAAGTATGTGAAGTATATGTATGTACTAATTCGTGGTTGGCTGCTCATTGCCTTGAAGAGCATTTGTTTTTAATTAAGTCGGCTTAATGCATTTCGTAGTGGGCAGGGCTTTTAATTCATCTATGCTATACGATTGTGTAGGAGGAAGAGCTTTTGAGGTATATGCATTTAATCGTCGTTTAATTGGCTTAAGTTGTAAATTACATACTTTTTTATTCATTTGTAGTTGTAAAAAGGGAGGGTTATTAGAAATTTATTCAGCAGTATGTGTAAATAGTTGTGGATTATTTATAAGTTGGAATCTACTATTTATTATGAAGGTTTTTTGTTAAGTATAGAAATATTGTATGAGTTGTGAATGATGATGATCTGTTTCATTAAATTGAAATTAAAAGGAGAGACTGTAGGCTTAATAGTTCTGGTATATACTTTTATTGATTCTAGTCAACTGTTAAACAGATATACTGCGTTGAAAATATCTTGCGAGAAAGATTCTGGTCGAAGCGACACTATCACTATATGGGCTTGGGAACATATAGTTTCAGCCTTCATTCAAGACGCTATGTGTGTTCCGTCTAATTTTTTCCTAGTGCGTGTCTGCTTAGTTTGGCATAATGCTGTCCTAGGCCTTGCTGGAAGACAGTACAGTGCCATGCGAGGTCACATCATAAGCCGTTTATAAAATTTTTGATATCGATCTTGAGAAAACGATTGTTTAAAGAATCTTAAAGTATATATTATAGCATTCTAAGACGCTATTTGATATTGTTGCCTTATGTAAAGTAAAAGGGTGGGAAAATGGGTGGGTTTTGAATTGTCTTGCGCTTTCTACAGGGGTTTTATTTGTGACTTTTTTTCTAATAGTTAGCAGTTATATAATGTATTTATTGTGCAAGGAAACGTAGTGGCTTATTTAAAGGGTACATGGTTGATACCGTGTTGTAAACCTTTTTGGATCAACAGCTCAGAGGCTACAACTGGATGGTAAATTGATGTCTCTTTTGCATATGACTTAATACTATATGTAGCGTGTCTACCGAAAGTTGAAATCGGGCAGCTCAGAGGCTATTATGTGTTTCTTTAGGGACTTATAACTAAAAATAGCGTGTCCGTCGACAGCTTATGTCAACGGCTCAGAGGCTGTTGTTAAATCTACTGGTTTTCATTCCAGTGATTGTGCAATTAGACATAGAAAAAGCGTGTCTGCTGATAATGATGGTTTGGAGTTTTGGCGGGGTTTTACCGACTTGACTGCCACTTTTTCCGTTTCCTTTCCGATGGAATTGCAGTGGATTTTGAAAGAGATTATTTGTTTTGGGGTAAAATCGTTTGCATAGTTGCATTGTTCTTATAACTGAAATTTCCCATACTTAAATTGTTTCAGTGCAACTGGAAATTAAATTAGTTTCATGTTTATTTGCGATGGAAAATCGCCGTTCTCATGTAAATTATTCTTTGTATTTATGTAGCGCAGTTAATTTATTAAGTTTGCTCTTCAATGTTATTGCATTTAGAAATATTGCCCAGATGTCTATCTATTCAATTTGCAGTTAAATGTTTGTTTTTTTTGCTCTTTTAATTATGCTTCGGTTAATTCGAATGCTCATTCAATTCAAGAGATAAGACTTTAGTATGCATGTGGGTACGCGTATTGTCCAAGCAGTTGGAGTGATAAGTGGTATCATATTTCGATAACAATAGGCACGCGTTTGTTTGCTCGCTATTAAGTTTTAGTTTTGCTTATTTGTGTTTAATATTTACTTGTAATGTTTTGTGTTTTGAATGTTAGTTGATTGAAACTTTATATCTTTATAAATTCTACGTTGGGTTTGAACGAGTTAGGAGTTAGTTTGGATGAACTTCAGATAAGAAATATGAGATTTAAGGTATATAATGGAGGAGTAAATGAATGTAGAAGAGATGTTCAATATGATTATTTGATTTTAGGACCGATCTTATTTGATGGACAGTATGGGTAGGACTAATATTACATTTGAATATTGTTATCATATTTTGATTACTTGAATGATCAATATAATTATTTGAGTTTATTTTAAAGGCATTCTGATTTAGTTTGTTCGATAATATTATGTTTGGATATTCATACTTTCTTTTTGTTATTTGATTGATTGAAATAATTATTTGATGATTTTTTGTAGAAGATTGATCTTGTTTGATGAAAAGTATGAGTAACCTTTATTTTATATTTGAATATTGATATTATATTTTTGTTATTTGAGTAATCAATATTATTTTTATTTTCTATTTTGAGAAGTTTAATCTAGTTTTATGTACTGTATGAGTAGTAACAATATTGTATTTAGATACCCATATTATATTTTTGGTTTTTAAATGATTACAATTATTATTTGATTTTCTTTTAAGTAAGCTGATCTAGTTTGATGAACAGTATGAGTAGCAATGGTGTCTTACAGGATTTGAATGGTTTGAGATATCGGCTGGGTGAATAGATTTTTCAGCCCATTTAAATTTGCTACAAAGTGCACAACACTGTGGTCTCTGCAACGCCGATATCCTACCGGCTGCACCAATTTTGTTACAAACCAGTATACCCTATGTATATTGGTAAGAACTGGGAGCTCAACTTGATGCGTATCCTATATACAATATCAAGGCTCCCGGGGAAAGAACTCACTGTAACACCACTTACCTGCTACTCTGACCATCAAAACAAAATCACCAAAGGCAAGAGTTCACTTTAAAGCATGACTTTTATTGTATTATTGTTATTTTCTAAAAACATTTACATTACATTAGAATTTCCAACTTATTTTAAAACTCGAAATATCAGCCAGCCTGAAGAGGGAACCAACTTGTCGTATTAATGATTCGGGGTGGCCACACGGCGTGAAGCGCCAAAGGGCCGGTTGAGGATCGCGGCCCAAGCCAACACCTCACCCCTCACCATTTTGTCGGAGACTGGACAGCACTTTCAACTTAAACTTAAACGCGAATACTTGCAACGATGTAGATAAAGAATGGGTAGCAGCACGCTCCCTTTTGGATTTGAACAAGACTCACTGGTATAAGACTGCCCAAGAACATTAAATACCATTCTTTCGTGAGCTTTCAACCTAAATTCTCTTTAAAGGTGCTGAGTAGCCGAACACGTGCGCTCTCGTTCCACGAAAGTTTTTCCTCCCCGCTTCGTCTCGCTTGCTCGGCTGGTGAATATGCGAAACTGGGGAAATCGAGCGAAAGAGTGTTTTTCGCTTAAGCTTTTGACTTCGAAAGAGTGCTTTCAGTTTAAGCTTTCGGCTTTCCCAAGATCTCTTGAGGTAAAATAGCGAAACTGGGGACATTGAGCGAAAGAGTGTTCATGCCGGAACTTTCGGTTTTCCTTTCCGCTTACCTCTCTTCGAAGCACCCCGTTCGTTCACGATGTGAATATCGTTGCGGGTTGAACTTTCTCGTTCATTTAACTGCTCGCTTATTTACTTGCGCATGTGTTTCCATGGCTACTTTTCATTGGCGAAGTGCGAGTACATAGGTGTTGTTTGCTCGCTACTATTGCAGTTATGAAGCGGGAATATATCCGAGTATGTTTATGTGTTCACTCGCAACACCGCCATCTGGTTTCGGAACAGTGACTTTCAAGCGGAGACTTGTGGACGGGGGATGGTTTTATGTGGGTTCCGTGCTCAGGGACCACCTTTTTTTAGTGTGTACCTAACGCCTAACGCCCTTGGAGGGCGCTGTTTCGAACGCAGAGGGTAAAGTACTCGTTGGGAGAGACCTCAAACGGATCCGTTGGGAAAGCGAATCCTAGAAATGGCGGCCAGGAGGACGCACGTCGTACTAAACTTCGGAAATGCGCCGGCTTTCCGCCTATTGTCTGTGAGGGAACCATACCGGACGTGACATTCACCTCGGAGTCCTTAGTACGGAGGATACATAATTGGAAAGTATTAGAGGACTACTCAGCCAGTGATCATCAGTGCATTCTGCTTGAGATAAGCGATGTTGTCTCCCGACGTCCGTTCTCTCGGCTTTCAACAACTGGATGGAACATCGGAAGGATGGACGTTGAGAGGTTCGTCGAGGTGCTCACAGCAGGTGAGCCGCTGCGGGGAGCCTCGGAGGGGACGGAAGAATTGGCAGCTGAAAACGTGATGAGCTCTACTATCAGCATCATCACGACTGCTTGCTGCGCTTCTATGCCTCGTTGAAGACCCTAGCACGACAAGCCCGCAGTGTGCTGGTGGTCAACTGAAATCGCTGAAAAGCGAAGGGAGTGTCACAAGCTTCGACGTGAGGCTCAGCGGGCGCGGAACCGTGATGAGGCATGCAACTGGGTGGCAGCATATAAGTCGGCCAAGAAATGCCTTCGCAAACTGATCAACAGTAACAAGGCTCGCTGCTCGCAAGACCTAGTCGACAGTGAGAACAAATATACGTGGGGCCTTGGCTACAAGCTAGTTGTGCGGAAGCTTGGTGCCCTACGAAAGCCTTGTATACATGACGTGCAAAAGATGGACGCGATAGTGCGGGGACTCTTCCCCGCCCATCCCGCCCGTGTTGACGCTTTCCATGGTGAAACAGCAGTTGAGTGTCCACTCTTCACTCAGCCAGAACTGGAAGAGGCAGTCCTCTCATTGAAAGTGAGCAAGGCCCCAGGTCCACATGATGTTCCGGCTGAGGTGTTGCGACTCGTCTATCACCATTGTCCTGCCTTGCTGGTCAGCAATTTCAACGCTTGCCTACGCGATGGGGTTTTCCCGGTACGATGGAAGGTGGCGAGGCTCGTGCTGATCAGCAAGGGGAAGGGAAATCCCGGATCACCGTCTGCATACCGCCCGTTATGCATGCTAGACACGGCTGGGAAAGTGCTAGAGAAACTCATCAAGGGAACACTCACTGACGCGATTCGTGCTGCTGGGGACCTATCTCCTCCACAGTACGGCTTTAGAGCAGGACTTTCTACCATTAATGCGGCTGCAGAAGTGGTGAACGGTGCCCAAAAGGTAGAGACATATAGTCGCACCAAGCGACGGATCATCCTGTTGATGACACTCGACCTCAGGAACGCCTTCAACTCCGCTAGATGGGTGGATATTCTGGATACGCTGGAAAACTCTTTTCAAGTTCCAGAATATATAAGGTAGCTTTTGAGGAACTACCTAAAGGACCGAAGCTTGCCCTACGACACGACACAAGGCCAACAAAGAATGGAAATTACATCGGGTGTTGCCCAGGGATCTATCCATGGTCCGGACCTGTGAAACATGTCTTGCGACGGGCTACTGAGACTTGAAATGCCAGATGACTCGCGCTTTGTTGGCTATGTGGATGATGTTGCGGCTCTGGTCACTGGACGCACCGTTGAACAAGCGCAACTTAGCCTAGGTATGATAAAGCGCCGAGTGAGGGACTGGATGACTGCTCGCGGGCTCAGTTTAGCACTGGAGACAACTGAAGTGGTCATCTTGACAAAAATGAGAATCCCTAGAGTAAGGATGATCGGTATTGGAGATATACGAATCGAATCGAAGCCATCGGTGAAGTACCTAGGGCTACTGATCGACTCGAAGATGAGTTTCTCTGAGCAAATCAGGGCAACGGCTGAGAAGGCTGCTTCAGGAATATTGGCTTTGAGTCGACTTATGGCCAACCCAGGGAGATCCAGCCCGTCAAGAAGACGCTGTAGGGTCAGTGCTACTGCATGGAGCAGAAGTATGGGGTGACGCCCTCAGCAAGGAGGTATACCGAAAACGTTTGGCACAGATACAGAGAAGAGGAGCACTGAGAGTCTCTGATCCGGTGATGAGAGTTATTGCAGGCGTGATGCCTGTCGCCCTCCTTACTAGAGAGCGCCGCGCTATTTACCTGCGCCAAAATGAGGACGCGAGGGAGATGGCTGTCCGCGAGGAGAGACAGCGCTCGCTCAACGATTGGCAGCAGTCTTGGGTCAATTGCACGAAGGGAAGGTGGACTGGGTGCCTCATCCCGGATGTGAGACCGTGGCTAAATTGAAGGCTTGGTGAGACTGACTTCTATCTGACCCAGTTTTTGAGCGGGCATGGGTGTTTTCAGTCCTACCTGCACAAGATTGGTAAGTCACGGTCCCCCGATTGGCGGTTTTGCCCAGGAGAGGAAGACGATGCCTGCCACACATTTTTTGTGTGTATAAAATGGTTCAGGCTGCGAAGGAAACTCTACTGGGAGACGAGAGAGCTCACCCCGGATAATATGGTTGCGGTGATGCTCGAATCGGTTGACAAATGGAACCAGGTGGCACATTATGCTCGGGCAGTCCTACAAGATAAAAGGGACACACAGCAGCCGGGGGCGTTGGGGCTGGGGGATCGCTTTTCTGGCACTTCCTCTTCCCCTCTCCCCTCCCGATAGGAAAGGGATCCCCCGGCTTGAAGGCGCCTCAAGGCGTAACAAAATGAGATCTGGCCCGAAGTAATGTGTCAAACGGTTCCAGGCTGGGCTCTCAGGTTGACAGGGAGGTGTTTAGTGGGTATTCCAGTTGCCTTCTTGCGAGCATGGGAGTCTCACACACTGTGTATAAATGGCATTCACCTCCCTGCCACAAAAAAAAATAAAGCTATGACAGCACTGCGAAATTAAATCTAGGAAAAATAGCTTCTCATGCCGAAAATTATGATTACGCAGTCAGTTTCAAGGGAAATCCAGAACGAAAATGATTAAATTAGTATTCAAATATAATGCAGGAAAGATTAACACTCGCTAAATTTGGCTTTATGGCCATCATTATATTGGGGGGCAGCATTCAACAAAGCTAAACCCTAAAACAAAAAAATGCCAAAATCAACGAAGCATGATATATAGGGGAAATTTACGCTCTCAAAACTGTCCGCAAGCAATGGAGCCGCTGCCAAACTTTCATTGGTTTTGTACTGCAAAAAGTCTCAAATATAATTAAATCAAACTCAAATCTTACATTTTCCATATTGGATTCAGACATTGCTTCTAGTTTTTCAGTCGCTAAGTCCACCTTGAACAAGTCCTAAGAACCATGATGTTTATAGTTGTCAAAATATTATATAAAATACACTTACATTTCCTTAAAATCTATACAATTTGACGAGTCATCAATGGCTGCGTGAACGGTATTTACAGCATAAAAATCCTGAAATCAAATATTGATACAAAATATGCGCAAAATTGTCATGTAGCCATTACATACATCCCCTGAGTGACATCACATCAATACTGCAAGCTGTATGAATGATCTCTCTAGGCTCCCCATATACATCGCTGTAGCTGTAGGGCTTGAATCAACATTAATCTATAATTGTAGAACTAAAAATGGCATCACGGAAAAAATCAAAGGGCACCGCCTCAAAAATAATTTCATCCACCATGGACTTCGGAAAAAACATATTTTAAAATAGAGTGGGTTAAAGTTTAATGTTAGAAATTCATGGGTTCTTCAAATTTGATTTAGAGCCCAATAAATCAATAAGATGACTAATGCTCGCAATTTCGTCGTTTCTGGTCCAAGAGTCCTGAAATTGAACGTGCTAAATGTAATGTTTGGGTAACTAAATGACAATTACACTATTCAGGACAATTGACTTATTCACCGAAACAGAAGAGATCGTTTCATAATCGGACTAAAATTAGATACTTAGCAACGAAAACGGCAAATACATGTAAAGTTACACATTCTGAATTAAATTCGGAATTTGAACAAAACTTTGTCCTATTCGTAGCTGAATTCTAAAATAAAACATTTGAAATCGGCATTTTAATCAATTAAGAAATATACTTACATGTTCAAAAGTACGGGACATCAGGGGAAACGTGAGGCCCGAAGACACCAACACTACCATTAAAGTAGTACGACCAACATGGTCGGGCCATCTACTGGTCGAATTCGGAGCAGAGGCCGGCAATGAGGAAGCATTCTGTGACACAGTAAAGAAATTCCTCAGCAAAAGCGCAACTATAGTCTCACTCGAGCCGATGGCAACAATTGAAATAAGAGACATTGACTGCGTCACGGATCTCACCGAGGTAGAAGAGGCCATCAAAAGGGAGTTCTCTAGCGAGGGAGAGATCAAAGCGAGACTGACACAAAAAAACAACAGGGGACAATGAATGGCTATAGTTGACTTGACCGAAAAGGATGCCGAACAATTCCTGAACAAGGGCAAAGTAAAAATACGGCGGGTTGTCTGTAGGATATGGCGAAGAGCAACGCCTCTTCAATGTTTCAAATGCCTGGTTATAGACCCACCACACAAGTATGCAAAGGACCCGATAGGAGTTCTCTATGTTACAAATGCGGTGAAATGGGACATAAAAGAAAAGAGTGTACGAAGGAGGCAAACTATAGTTTTTGCAAGGATGCTGATCCAAGACGTGATTTTGGACACGTCTTGGGATCAGGAAAATGCCGGGCGTTCCAGGAAGCCCTAGCCAAGGCAAAATCAGAACTCCGATGACCCGCACTCTGCAGCTATACCTACACCGCAGTTCAACCGCCTAAAATCTGCTTGAGCAGTTTGCGATGGACATAAAAGCTAACCTCTTGCTGCTGAGTGAGCAACACCATAATAAAAGTCCTGCATCATGGTATTTTGGAACAGTGATTTTCGAGCGGAGACTTGTGGACGGCGGGATGGCTTCGTATGGGTTCGGTGCTCAGAGACCACCTTCTTTAGTGTGTACCTAACACCTAACGAATCGATATCATCTTTCCAAGCCAAGCTTAATGCTCTGGAGGGCGCTGTTTCGAAAGTAGAGGGCAAAACGCTCGTTGGGGGAGACCTCAAACGGATCCGCGGGGAAAACGAATCCTAGAAATGGCGGCCAGGAGGACGCTCGTCGTACTAAACTTCGGAAATACGCCGACTTTCCGCCGTATTGGCTGTGAGGGAACCGTAGCGGACGTGACATTCACCTCGGAGTCCTTAGTACGGAGGATACACAATTGGAAAGTATTAGAGGACTACTCAGCCAGTGATCATCAGTGCATTCTGCTTGAGATAAGCGATGTTGTCTCCCGACGTCCGTTCTCTCGGCTTTCAACAACTGGATGGAACATCGGAAGGATGGACGTTGAGAGGTTCGTCGAGGTGCTCACAGCAGGTGAGCCGCTGCAGGGAGTTTCGGAGGGGACGGAAGAATTGGCTGCTGAAAACGTGATGAGCTCTACTATCAGCATCATTACAACTGCTTGCTGCGCTTCTATGTCCCGTCAAAGACCCCGGCACGGCAAGCCCGCAGTGTGCTGGTGGTCAACTGAAATCGCTGAAAAGCGAAGGGAGTGTCACAAGCTTCGACGTGAGGCTCAGCGGGCGCGGAACCGTGACGAGGCATGGAACTTGGTGGCAGCATATAAGTCGGCCAGGAAATGCCTTCACAAACTGATCAACAATAGCAAGGCTCGCTGCCGGCAAGACCTAGTGGACAATGTGAACAAGGGTCCGTGGGGCCTTGCCTACAAGCTAGTTATGCGGAAGATTGGTGCCCTACGGAAGCCTTGTATACATGACGTGCAAAAGATGGACGCGATAGTGCGGGGACTCTTCCCTGCCCATCCCGTCCGAGTTGAAGCTGTCCATGGTGAAAAAGCAGTCGAGTGTTCACTCTTCACTCAGCTGGAACTGTAGGAGGCAGTCCTCTCATTGAAAGCGAGGAAGTCTCCAGGTCCAGATTATCTTCCAGCTGAAAAGTTGCGGCTCGTCTATCACCATTGCCCTGCCTTGCTGGTCAGCACATTCAACGCTTGCCTACGCGACGGGGTTTTCCCTGTACGATGGAAGGTGGCGAGGCTCGTGCTGACCAGCAAGCGGAATGGAAATCCCGAATCGCCGTCTGCATACCGCCCGTTATGCATGCTAGACACGGCTGGGAAAGTGCTAGAGAAACTTATCAAGGGAATACTCACTGACGCGATTCGTGCTGCTGGGGACCTACCTCCTCCGCAGCATGACTTTAGAGCAGGACGTTCTACCATTAATACGGTTGCAGAGGTGGTGAACGCGGTCCAAAAGGTAGAGACATATAGTCGCACCAAGCAACGGATCGTCCTCTTGATGCCACTTGACGTCGGGAACGCCTTCAACTCCGCTAGATGGGTGGATATTCTGGATACGCTGGGAAACCCTTTTCAAGTTCCAGAATATATAAGGTAGCTTTTGAGGAACTACCTGAAGGACCCAAGCCTGCTCTACGACACGACACAGGGCCAACAAAGGATGGAAATTACATGGGGTGTTGCCCAGGGATCTATCCTCGGTCTGGACCTGTGGAACGTGTCTTACGATGGGCTACTGAGACTTGAAATGCCAGATGAGTCCCGCTTTGTCGGCTTTGCGGATGATGTTGCGGCTCTGGTCGCTGGACGCACCGTTGAACAAGCGCAACTTAGGCTAGGTATGATAATGAGCCGAGTGAGGGACTGGATGGTTGCTCGCGGGCTCAGTTTAGCAGTGGAGACAACCGAAGTGGTCATCTTGACAAAAACGAGAATCCCTAGAATAAGGATGATCGGTATTGGAGATATACGAATCGAATCGAAGCCAGCGGTGAAGTACCTAGGGCTACTGATCGACTCGAAGATGAGTTTCTCTGAGCAAATCAGGGCAACGGCTGAGAAGGCTGCTTCAGGAATATCGGCTCTGAGTTGACTTATGGCCAACGCAGGGGGATCCAGCCCGTCAAGAAGACGCCTTGCGATGAGTGCTGTAGGGTCAATGCTACTGTATGGAGCAAAAGTATGGGGCGATGCTCTCAGCAAGTAGGTATGCCGAAAACCTTTGGCACAGGTACAGAAAAGAGGAGCAGTGAGAATTGCATCTTCGTATCCGACAGTCTCTGATCCGGTGGTGAGAGTTATTGCAGGCGTGATGCCTGTCACCTTCCTTACTAGAGAGCGCCGCGCTATTTACCTGCGCCAAAACGAGGACGCGAGGAGATGGCTGTCGGCGAGGAGAGACAGCGCTCGCTCAACGATTGGCAGCAGTCTTGGGTCAATTGCACGAAGGGAAGGTGGACTGTGTGCCTCATCCCGGATGTGAGACCGTGGCTAAATCGAAGGCTTGGTGAGACTGACTTCTATCTGACCCAGCTTTTGAGCGGGCATGGGTGTTTTCAGTCCTACCTGCACAAGATTGGTAAGTCGCGGTCCCCCGATTGGCGGTTTTGCCCAGGAGAGGAAGACGATGCCTGCCACACATCTTTTGCGTGTACGAAATTGTTCAGGCTGCGAAGGAAACTCTACAGGGAGAAGGGAGAGCTCACCCCGGATAATATGGTTGCGGTGATGCTCAAATCGGTTGACAAATGGAACCAGGTGGCACATTATGCTCAGGCAGTCCCAAAGGATAAAAAGGACTCATAGCAGCCGGGGGCGTTGGGGCTGGGTGATCGCTTTTCTAGCACTTCCTCTTCCCCTCTCCCTCCCCGATAAAAAAGGGATCCCCCGGCTTGAAGGCGCCTCAAGGCGTAACAAAATGAGACCTGGCCCAAAGTAATGTGTCAAACGTTTCCATGCTGGGCTCTCAAGTTGACAGGGAATTGTTTAGTGGGTAGTCCAGTCGCTTTCTTGTGGGCATGGGAGTCTCACACACTGAGCATAAATGGCATTCACCTACCTACCACAAAAAAAAATATAACTATGACAGCACTGCGAAATTAAGTCTAGGAAGAATAGCTTATCATGCCGAAAATTATGATTACGCAGTCAGTTTCAATGGAAATCTAGAACGAAAATGTTTACATTAGTATTCAAATATAATGCAGGAAAGATTAACACTCGCTAAATTCGGCCTTACGGCCATCATCATATTGGGGGGCAGCATTCAATAAAGCTAAACACTAAAACAATAAAATGCCAAAATCAACGAAGCATGATATATAGGGGAAATTTACGCTCTCAAAACTGTCCGCAAGCAATGGAGCCGTTGTCAAACTTTCATTGGTTTTGTGTTGCAAAAGATCTCAAATAGAATTTAATCAAAAATTCAAACTCAAATCCTACATTTACGATATTGGACTCAGACAAAGCTTCTATTTTTTCAGTCGCTAAGTCCACGTTGAACAAGTCCTAAAAGCCACGATGTTTATAGTTGTCAAAATATTATATAAAATACACCTAAATTACCGGAATCTGGCTATAAAACCATAGAATTTGATGAGTCATCAATGGCTGCGTGAACGGTATTTACAGTACACAAATCCTGAAATCAAATATTTATACAAAATAAGCGCAAAATTTTCATGTAGCCATTACATACATCCCCTGAATCTGGTATCACATCAACACTGTAAGCTGCATGAATTACCTCTCTAGGCCTCCCATATACATCGTTGTAGCTGAAGGGTTTGAATCAACAATAATCTATAATTGTAGAATTAATAATGGCATCACGGAAAAAATCAAAGGGCACCGCCTCAAAAATAATTTCATCCACCATGGGCTTCGGAAAAAACATATTCTAAAATAGAGTGGATTAAAGTTTAATGTAAGAAATTCATGCTTTCTTCAAATTTGATTTAGAGCCCACTGAATCATTTAGATGACTAATGCTCGCAATTTCGTCGTTTCTGGTCCAAGAGTCCTGAAATTGAACGTGCTAAATGTAATAGTTGGGTAACTAAATGACACTTACATTATTCAGGACAATTGACTTATTCACCGAAACAGAAGTATTTAAATCAGATACTTAAAAACCAAAACGGCAAATACATGTAAACTTACACATTCTGAATTAAATTCGGAATTTGAACAAAACTTTGTCCTATTCGTGGTTGAATTCTAAAATAAAAAATTTGAAATCGGCATTTTAATCAATTAAGAAATATACTTATAAGCCCAAAAGTACGGGACATCAGGGGAAACGTGAGGCCCGAAGACGTCAACACTACCATTAAAGTAGTACCACAAACGCGGTCAGGCCACATACTGGTCGAATTCGGAGCAGAGGCTGGCAATAAGGAAGCATTCTGCGATATAGTAAAGAAAGTCCTCGGCAAAAGCGCAACTAGTGCCCCGCTCGAACCGATGGCAACAATCGAAATAAGAGACATTGACTGCGTAACGGATCTGGCCGCGGTAGAAGAGGCCATCAAAAGGGAGTTCCCTAGCGTGGGAAGGATCAAAGCGAGACTGACACCAGGAAACAACAGGGAACAATTCCTGAACAAGGGCAAAGTACGAATAGGGTGGGTTGTCTGTAGGATACGGCAAAGAGCAACGCCTCTTCAATGTTTCAAATGCCTTGGCTATGGTCACACCACACAAGTATGCAAAGGACCCGATAGGAGTTCCCTATGTTACAAATGTGGTGAGATGGGACATAAAAGAAAAGGGTGTACGAAGGAGGCACACTGTATTTTTTGCAAAGATGCTGATCGAAGACGTGATTTTGGACACGTCTTGGGATCAAGAAAATGCCGGGTGTTCCAGGAAGACAAAATCAGAGCTTCGATGACCCGCATCCTGCAGCTAAACCCACACCGCAGTTCAACCGTCCAAAGTCTGCTTGAGGAGTATGCGAGGGACATGAAAGCCGACTTCTCGCTGCTGAGTGAGCAAGACCACAATAGAAGACCTGAATTATGATATTCTGACAAAACTGGTGCTGCCGCCATCTGGTTTCAGAACAGTGAATTTAGAGCGGAGAGTTGTGGACGGGGGGATGGTTTCGTGTGGATTCGGTGCTCAGGGACCACCTTCTTTATTGTGTACCTAACGCCTAATGAATCGATATCATCTTTCCAAGCCAAGCTTAATGCTCTGGGGGGCACTGTTACGAACGCAGAGGGTAAAGTGCTCGTTGGGGGAGACTTCAACGCTAAAGCAATCGAATGGGGCATGTCTCGAATGGATCCGCGGCGAAAATGAATCCTAGAAATGGTGGCTCGTCGTACTAAACTCCGAAAATACGCCGACTTTCCGCCGTATTGGCTGTGAGGGAACCATACCAGACGTGACATTTGCCTTGGAGTCCTTAGTATGGAGGATACACAATTGGAAAGTATTAAAGGACTACTCAGCCAGTGATCATTCGTGCAATCTGCTTGAGATAAGCGATGTTGTCTCCTGACGTCCGTTCTCTCGGCTTTCAACAACTGGATGGAACATCGGAAGGATGGACGTCGAGAGGTTCGTCGAGATGCTCACAGCAGGCGAGCAGCTGCAGCGAGCTTCGGAGGGGACGGAAGAACTGGCAGCTCAAGACGTGGTGAACTCTACTATCAGCATCATTACAACTGCTTGCTGCGCTTCTATGTCCCGTCGAAGACCCCAGCACGGCGAACCCGCAGTGTACTGATGGTCAACTGAAATCATTGAAAAGCAAAGGGCGTGTCACAAGCTTCGACTTGAGGCTCAGCGGGCGCGGAACCGTGACGAGGCATGCAACTGGGCGGCAGCATATAAGTCGGCCAGGAAATGCCTTCGAAAACGGATCAACAGTAACAAGGCTCACTGCTGGCAAGACCTAGTGGACAGTGAGAACAAGGATCCGTGGGGCCTTGCCTACAAGCTAGTTATGCGGAAGCTTGGTGCCCTACGGAAGCCTTGTATACATGACGTGCAAAAGATGGACGCGATAGTGCGGGGACTCTTCCCTGCCCATCCCGTCCGTGTTGACGCTGTCCATGGTGAAACAGCAGTCGCGTGTCCACTCTTCACTCAACCAGAACTGGAGGAGGCAGTCCTCTCATTGAAAGCGAGGAAGGCTCCAGGTCCAGATGGTGTTCCGGCTGAGGTGTTGCGACTCGTCTTTCATCATTGTCCTGCCTTGCTGCTCAGCACATTCAACGCTTGCCTACAGGACGGGGTTTTCCCGGTACCATAGAAGTCGGCGAGGCTCGTGCTGATCAGCAAAGAGAAGGGATATCCCGAAACGCCGTCAGCATACCGCCTGTTATGCAAGCTAGACACGGCTGGGAAAGTGCTAGAGAAACTCATCAAGGGAACACTCGCTGACGTGATTCGTGCTGGGGACCTATCTCCTCCGCAGTACGGCTTTAGAGCAGGACGTTCTACCACTGATGCGATTGCAGAGGATCGTCCTGTTGGTGACGATAGGAACGCCTTAAACTCCGCTAGATGGGTGGATATGCTCGAAAACTCTTTTAAAATCCCAGAATATCTAATGCGGCTTTTGAGAAACTACCTAAAGGACCGAAGCTTGCTCTACGACACGACACAGGGCCAACGAAGGATGGAAATTACATCGGGTGTTGCCCAGGGATCTATCCATGGTCTGGACCTGTGGAACGTGTCTTACGACGGGCTACTGAGACTTGAGATGCCAGATAAGTCGCGTTTTGTCGGCTATGTGGATGATGTTGCGGCTCTGGTCACTGGTCGCACCGTTTAACAAGCGCAACTTAGGCTAGATATGCTAATGCGCCGAGTGAGGGACTGGATGACTGCTCGCGGGCTCAGTTTAGCACTGGAGAAAACCGAAGTGGTCATCTTGACAAAAATGAGAATCCCTAGAATAAGGATGATCAGTATTGGAGATAAACGAATCGAATCGAAGCCAACCTAGGGCTACTGATTGACTCGAAGATGAGTTCCTCTGAGCAAATCAGGGCAACGGCTGAGAAGGCTGCTTCGGGAATATCGGCTCTGAGTCGACTTATGGCCAACGTAGGGGGACCCAGCCCGTCAAGAAGACGCCTCATGATGAGTGCTGTAGGGTCAGTGCTACTGTATGGAGCAGAAGAATGGGGCGACGCCCTCAGCAAGGAGGTATACCGAAAACGTTTGGCACAGGTACAGAGAAGAGGAGCAGTGAGAATTGCATCTTCGTATCCGACAGTCTCTGATCCGGTGGTGAGAGTTATTGCAGGCGTGATGCCTGTCACCTTCCTTACTAGAGAGCGCCGCGCTATTTACCTGCGCCAAAACGAGGACGCGAGGAGATGGCTGTCCAGGAGGAGAGACAGCGCTCGCTCAACGATTGGCAGCAATCTTGGGTCAATTGCACGAAGGGAAGGTGGACTGCGCGCCTCATCCCGGATGTAAGACCGTGGCTGACTTCTATCTGACCCAGCTTTTGAGCGAGCATGGATGTTTCCAGCCTTACCTGCACAAGATTGGTAAGTCACGGTCCTCCGATTGTCGGTTTTGCCCAGGAGGGGAAGACAATGCCTGCCACATATTTTTTGCGTGTACATAATGGTTCAGGCTGTGAAAGGAACTCTACAAAGAGACGGAAGAACTCACCCTGGATAATATAGTTAGGGTGATGCTCGAATCGGGCAGTCCTAAATGATAAAACGGACTCACAGCAGCGGGGGGCGTTGGGGCTGGGGGATCGCTTTTCTGGCACTTCCTCTTCCCCTCTCCCCTCCCGATAGGAAAGGGATCCCCAAGCTTGAAGGCACCTCACGGCGTAACAAAACGAGGCCTGGCCCGAAGTAATATGTCAAACAGTTCCAGGCTGGGTTCTCAGGTTGACAGGGGAGGTGTTTAGTGGGCAGTCCAGTCACTTATGAGCATGGCAGTCCCACACACTGTGCATAAATTGCATTCACCTACCTACCACAAAAAAAAACAAAACTATTACAGCACTGCGAAATTAAATCTAGAAAAAGTAGCTCATCATGCTGAAAATTATGATTACGCAGTCAGTTTCAATGGAAGTCTAGAACGAAAATGATTAATTTGGTAATCAAATATAATGCAGGAAAGATTAACCCTCACTAAATTCGGCTTTATGGCCATCATCATATTGGGGGGCAGCATTCAATAAAGCTTAATCCTAAAACAATAACATGCCAAAATCAACGAAGCATGAGATATAGGGGAAACTTACGCTCTCAAAACTGTTCGCAAGCGATGGAGCCGTTGTCAAACTTTCATTGGTTTTGCACTCCAAAAAGTCTCAAATGTTCTTCTTCTTAGCCCTACAGCCCCTTTCGGTCCTTCGTTTTCTGAAAACAGCGCCTCCAACTGTCTCGGTCTGCGTCATCCAATTCTGAAATCCGAGCAGCGATGAACTGTCTTCGTCGACCGAGTCAGACCAGCATTTCCTCGGTTTCCCCACTGGCCGCCGGCCTTCAGTTCTCCCTACGAATACCTTCTTGGGTATCCGTTGTTCATCCATACAATTCATGTGTCCAGTCCATTGCAGCTCCTGCGTTCTTACAATCCTTAAGACCTCTGGTTCGTCAAAAATTTCATACAGCTCATGGTTGTATCGAATTCGCCATTGGTCCCCGTCTAGCTTTGCTCCGATTATTTGCCTCAGGACCCGTCGCTCAAAGGCGTTCAATATCTTTGCGGGAGCTTGGGTTAGGGTTCATGTTTCACACCCATAGCATAACACAGGTCTTATCACAGATTTGTATACTTGGAGCTTTGTTTTTCTGTGTATGCAGCTGGTCTTCAAGATCGTCATAACTGAATGAAATATTTTATTTGCGAGCTGTATTCTTCGGCGGTTTTCGTCTCTTTCATTGCTCTTTTTCGTTATTTTGGGGCCTAAATACACAAATTCGCTAACATTTTCGATATTGTTTACGCCAAGAGTGATATTTTGTGTAATTGGGGTGTTTTTTCTCAACTTCGTCATGAGCTTTGTTTTATTTTCATTGATTTGTAGCCCTACTAGTTTTGCTTCGCTGTCGAGTTTCAGGAAGAGTTCTTTGGCAGTTGTTAGTGACTGTGACAGTATAATGATTTCGTCCGCATAGGCCACTACCTGGCTCGACTTGTATAGTAATGTACCTCGCGTATCGAAAGGTAGCTTCCGTATGATGTACTCCAGAGCCAAATTGAATAGCAATGGGGCCAGTTCATCTCCCTGCTTTAGTCCGATATTTGTGTCAAAGGCATCGGTCAGTTGGTTATTGATGCGGACTTGGGAGGTCGTCGACGTCGTTCCCATTTTGGTAAGACGGACTAATTTGGCTGGGATGCCAAAACCAAGCATTGTTTGGTACAGTAAATTACCATCAATACTGTCGTATGCTTGTTTAAAGTCAACGAAAATTTGGTGTACGTCTATGTTGAACTCCCAGCATTTTTCAAGTACCTGCTTGACCGTGAACAATTGGTCTGTTGTTGATCTACCTGCCCTAAAACCACCTTGATACTCCCCAATAATACTGTTGGCGTATGATCCGATTTTATTTTCTAAGATTTTAGAAAATATCTCGTGCGCCGTACAAAGTAGTGATATGCCTCTATAATTCTCGCACTGTAGCTTGTCACCTTTTTTGTGGATAGGGAATATAAGTGATTGGCTCCACTCTTTCGGCATATGTTCTTGTTACCAAATGTACTGGATGACTTTGTGAATAGCTTGATGAACACTACTGCCACCATATTTGATGAGATCCACTGGAATCTCATAGATGCCCGGCGCTTAATTATTCTTTTGGGCTTTGATGATGGGACAAACTTCATCCAGAGTTGGTAGGGCCAATGGAAGCTCTTCGCAGACATCTATAGGCTCCGATGTTCTGGAGCTTTGTGGAGGATTGAGGAGGCTCTTGAAATATGATGTCCATCTTTCCTTAATCTTGATTTCATCAGCGATTATATTGCCGCTGTCATCACGACAGAGCGTACTTTTGGGCTGATAACCACGTTTCAGGCTTTTCACTACTTTGTATGCTTGTCTTGTGTTATTGCTTGCTAAACTTACATCTATACTTCTCAATTGGTCATCATAGTATTTTCTTTTCTTAATCTTAATTATCTTATTCGCTACTCTTCTGAGATTTTCATAGTGGTCTCTCTTCGTCCTGGTTTTCCTACCTACGTATTCTTTGTACGCCTGATTCTTTTTATCTAACGCATTCTGGCACTCATCATCGAACCAATCATTCCTCTTGCACCGGGCTTGATGTCCGATCGTCCGTTCTGCCACGGTTCTGATAGCCGGTTTCACTTCCATTCAGAGCCCGTTGCTCGTCTTTAACAATGCGTCTGATAAGATGGGAGCCAGCTGATTGTTGACGGTCTCCGTGAAATTTTCGGCCATAGACGCCGTTTGGAGCCTTTTGATGTCAAATTTTTGTAGCCGGCTGGTCTTCGCTGAATATGCCTTTGGCATACGACATCAATAGTTTCATTTGATCAAGTAATGATCTGAGTTACAATTGGCTCCTCGGTATGTACGGGCGTCAAGTATGCTCGAGGCCCAACGTTGTTGGCTCAGCACATGATCGATCTGGTTTTGTGTGTTGCCATCCGGTGATACACAGGTCACTTTATGAATGCGTCGATGTGGGAAGCATATTGAACGTATGACTAGATTTCTGCTACATGCAAAGTCAATCAGGCGCTGGCCGTTGTCATTTGTTTCATCGTGGAGGCTATATCCTCCAGTCGTTCACCGATGAGATAACTCATTGCCAATATTTGCGTTAAATTCACCCAGGATAATTTTTGTGTCGTTTGTGGGCAATGAGTCGACCAGTCTTTCCAGGTGATTGTAAAACGGTTCCTTCGTTTCTTCATCCTTTTCTTCGGTCGGGGCGTGAACATTAATCAGCCAGATTCTGAAGAACTTCTCTTTTATACGGATCGCACACAACCGTTCGTTTACTGCCATAAAATCAATAACGTGTGATTTGAACTCCCTATCCATAATGAAGGCCACTCCAAATTCTCGTTTTCCCGTAGGCTTCCCACTTTTAAATATTGTGTGCGATCTCATGTCTTGAATGTCGTTTCCAGTCCAATTCGTTTCCTGGAGTGCCAGTATTTTTAATTGATATTGACTGGCCTGTTGTAAAAGGTCCTTAACAGTGCCAGGGTAATCGAGTGATCTGACATTCCAGGACCCAATGCCAGAATCCTTTTTTCGTTTGCGAGGTTGTTGCCGTGAGTCCAATCCATTCCGAGGCCTATCTGCAGGTTTCGAAACAATTAAAGATTTTCCAGGGACGGGGAGTTAGCCCGTCGCCCAACCTTCATTCCGGCGGCATGGTTACTACGTCGATTCCGTTATCAGGCGCGGAAGATTCGCCTTCACCCTCTTACGCCCTCACAAAGGAGGTGTAAGCAGGATTTAGTAGCAGAGCTGTAGACGTATTTACAGTTATGAGCGTTTCTCGACATTTAATGTTACATTATTGGGGAAACAGTAAACCCAATATGCACCCCGAGAGCATTTACCACCATTTAGTTGGGGGGGGTTTGGGATGAGAAATCATGGAAGCTATTGGTTGGGGAAACAAGGGGTGCCCTCCTCCTTTCTCAAACGGGGTTGGGACCGTCTATGGTGGTCACAAATATGATTAAATCAAAAATTCAAACTCAAATCTTACATTTCCGCTAAGTACACCTTGAATAAGTACTAAGTGCCACGATGTTTATAGTCGTCAAAATAATATATAAAATACACCTACATTTCCGGAGTCTGGCCTTAAAACCATACAATTTGACGAGTCATCAATAGCTGCGTGAACGATATTTACTCCTAAAATCAAATATTGATGAAAAATATGCGCAAAATTTTCATGTAGCCATTACATACATCCCCTGAATCTGGCATCACATCAATACTGCAAGCTGTATGAATTATCTCTCTAGTCCTCCCATATACATCGCTGTAGCTGAAGGGCTTGAATCAACATTAATCTATACTTGTTGAATTAATAATGGCATTACGGAAAAAATCAAAGGGCACCGCCTCGAAAATAATTTCATCTACCATGGACTTCGGGAAAAACATATTCTAAAATAGAGTGGATTAAAGTTTAATGTAAGAAATTCATGCGTTCTTCAAATTTGATTTAGAGCCCACTAAATCATTTAGATGACTAATGCTCGCAATTTCTTCGTTTCTGGTCCAAGAGTCCTGAAATTGAACGTGCTAAATGTAATGGTTGGGTAACTAAATGACACTTACACTATACATGGCAATTGACTTATTCACCAAAACAGAAGAAATCGTTTCATAATCGTACTAAAATTAGATACTTAGCAACTAAAACGGCAAATACATGTAAACTTACACATTCTGAATTAAATTCGGAATTTGAACAAAACTTTGTCCTATTCGTAGTTGAATTTTAAAATAAAAAGTTTAAATCGGCATTTTAATTAATTATGAAATATACTTACATGTCCAAAAGTAGATGTAAAGATGTTAATGTCTTCAATTCTACATCAAGTCTAAAAATATGAGATACTGGAATTTTGTGCAAATATTAATTTAAGAATAGCTATCGTACACTTTTGGCTTTGATTCAAATAAATGATGTCGTCATCTTTGAAATGATTTTCGCAAACTTGCGAAAGTTTTATTTCCGGACTTATCCCGAAAATCCAGCACCACTCCATTTTTGCACTAATATTATTCCAAATTCTAAAATAATTAAAAAGTTACAATGAATATTCACCCTCTTCAAAAATGCCACAATTTTGTGCCGCTTCTGCTTTAAGCCACTGGATATGCGGCAAAATATGAAGCAATCATAACAAAAAATTGCAAATATTTTTGAGCAGTTTTCTGGCGATTCACAACTTGAAGCTATTGAAACTAAACTTGCTCACGATTATAAATCAAAGTTCATTTCGACGATTCCGCTACTCAAATAAATCATGTACAGAATAATATCTACAAAATTCCATTCCCTTGTAACCAATTTCCACATTTGTCTTCCAAACAAATGAATTTAGGGGGAGGTTGAATACAAAAGACTATATAGTTAACGAAGCAGAAGCAAAATCTGAATTATTTCAAAATTCTACGTATTTGTTAATAAAAAGACTAAATACTTCGAATTTTTTACATTCATTTGAAAATTCAATAATAATATAATAAATTGCGTTAATGGAATACAATGAAAAGAATAATACAATAAGAACATAATATACATTTCTTCAATAGTATCCAATAGTTAACATAACTTTATTCACCATTCTCGACGATGAATCAGCTTCTCCATCCAGCGAAACGCTTCAAACCAATACATCTGCTACACCACATGTATTTGCCTGCAAAGATAAAACTATGTCTGAGCTCCAGAAGAGATTCATAAGAGTAATCATTTTACCTATTGTTGTTCATTAATCTCCACCAAAAGTGGAACTTCCACATTGCATCCGTCGAGAATAACTGAACTGCACCTAGTTGCGCGTTCATTTTCATTAGCAGGAAATCTGAAAAACATTCATTCATTCATAATGCGATTTTTGTACATGTTGAACATAATAAAATATATATTTTCTCATCTTCATATATGCACATCATTTAAAAATTTGTTTGAAAAAATAAATAAAATTCACTTTATCAATAAAATTATTCAAGCAATAATATGCCAGCAAAAACTTACCCCCAAGGTTCAGGCGGTACTGCGCGAAAACATGTCGACTAAAATGGTCGCCCCGAAAATGCTAACATGATGATGCATGAATTGGTGGCAATAATTTCCAGGGAAAAAACACTTCTAAATATTGTCTTTTCTATGTTTCATGTTGATACTAACCTATGAAATAATACTCCTGTAGGCTGACGGTGGCTTATATTACTGCTAGTTTCCACAATGCACATGATTTCAGAAACTTCTTTACACTTCTCTATTTTTCCGTCGAAATATAACGTTTTTCTCAGTTAAAATTTAATCGATAAATAGACTCTTATAGTCTTGTTAAAATAAATAAATAAGATTTCCTCTTATCAACAGAAAGAAATGATGACAAGGAAAAGCAGTGTTCCATTAGCATCGGGCCGTCCCTGTTACCTACCTGTTCCGAGACTACCTTTTCCAAGTGCTGTCATCATTTCCTGATGCGCCTCCTTAGGGAGGGAAGAAAAGGAGTAAATGATAACCCAAAAAATTCCCGAATATCAGCTATGTATTTGTAAGGTTTCTTCCATTGCATTGGCAGTGGCTTGAACCAAGAGTAGTCTTAGCAATGCAGAGACAAATGAAACCAAATGGCGGGAAAATTCAAATTAATAGCATCATGAGAAAAATATATTACTCAAAATGATTTTACATATTTTTTTAGTTTCTCATTTAAGGCAAATTTGATAATTAACATAACTTTAGATTAATTGCAACCAATGAACATGTATTTTTAGAGATTATTGATAAAAATCTAATAAGATAATCAAGAGCTACTGTTTAATTTTCTGACGAATAACGGCGTTAGGAGATTTAGAAACAAACAACAAAATAACGTTGTGTGTATCTCATTTTGTTTCCAGGTCTGGAAGACAGTTTAATTTATTGTGATATTTTTTCCATGTAATAATGTCCATGGCAATATTTTTTCTATTAAATATTTTTTCCTTACATGTTGAACTGTGAATTATTTATTCAGTTTTTGACGAATAGAACATCTTTCAGGCTTTTTTTTAGATACACCATAATACCTGGTGTTGAGGAACTTTTTGAAATTCAAACTGAAAAGGGAGCAATAGTGACCACTTCCGATCATATGTTGTTTGTAGTCACTGAATAACTCCTTTTTTAAAAAATACTTTTGGTTCTCTGTTATAATTTTAAAACATTATTTTCTTGGCAATGTATTTTCCTGATTTGTCATTAGTTTGATATTTCGTTGAACGCTGCTTTCTGTCTCTTGGTTAAATTTGTTTTACACTTTCCCAAGGTGATTTCATGCAGCCTTTTATTTTGTGGGCCATAAGTGATCTTTCCAAAAATTTGCCTTCAATGGAAACTAAAAACTCCGTGAGTTTTAAGGGTTTTTCTATAGCGATGTGATCTACATCATATTCAGTTGATTTTGTTGGATAATTAGCATAGCTATGTTCCATCATGAATTGCTTTACCCCAAAAGAAGAACATACCGAAAGTACACCAATTTTTTCTCATATATAAATTTGAACCCTATGATGTTTTTCTTGTGTTCATCTAAACTGGAAAGAAAATCCTAGTAATTAAATCACATAAAATTAATCTTTGATCGTTTTGATTCAATTACTCATATTGTATTGCAGATGGCAGCATTACAAGAATGAAAGACAAAATCGTACTTCTTACTTCTTTATTTTTGTTTATAATGTTCTAATTTAAGTTGATATAACATTTGAAGGGAGATTTGGAAGAAAATAGATATGTTCTCAATACGATTTGAGAACAAATCTATTGACGTCCAAACATTTACCTAGGAGTAAACATAAATGTTAATACGAACATAAAACTATGACAGCACTGCGAAATTAAATCAAGAAAGAATAGCCTATCATGCCGAAAATTCTGATTACACAGTCAGTTTCAATGGAAGTCTAGAACGAAAATGATTAATTTGGTATTCAAATATAATGCAGGAAAGATTAACACTCGCTAAATTTGGGTTTACGACCATCATCATCTTGAGGGGCAGCATTCAATAAAGCTAAATCCTAAAACAATAAAATGCCAAAATCAACGAAGCATGATATATAGGGGAAATTTACGCTCTCAAAACTGTCCGCCAGCAATGGAGCCGTTGTCAAACTTTCATTGGTTTTGTACTGCAAAAAGTCTCAATTATAATTAAATCAAAAATTTAAACTCAAATCTCACATTTTCCATATTAGGCTCAGATATTGCTTCTACTTTTTTAGTCGTTAAGTCCACCTTGAACAAGTACTAAGGGCCACGATGTTTATAGTTGTGAAAATAATATATAAAATACACCTACATTTCCGGAGTCTGGCTTTAAAACCATACAATTTGACGAGTCATCAATGGCTGCGTGAACGGTATTTACAGCATATAAATCCTGAAATCAAATATTGATACAAAATATGCGCAAAATTTTCATGTAGCCATTGCATACATCCCTTGAATCCGACATCACATCAATACTGCAAGCTGTATGAATTATCTCTCTAGGCCTCCCATATACATCGCTGTAGGTAAAGTGCTTAAATCAACAATAATCTAGAATTGTAGAATTAAAAATGCCATCACGGAAAAAATCAAAGGGCACCGCCTCAAAAATAATTTCATCTACTATGGACTTCGGAAAAAACATATTCTGAAATAGAGTGGATTAAAGTTTAATGTAAGAAATTCATGCGTTCTTCAAATTTGATTTAGAGCCCACTAAATCATTTAGATGACTAATGCTCGCAATTTCGTCGTTTCTGGTCCAAGAGTCCTGAAAATGAACGTGCTAAATGTAATAGTTGGGTAACTAAATGACACTTACACTATACATGGCAATTGACTTATTCACCAAAACAGAAGAAATCGTTTCATAATCGCACTAAAATTAAATACTTAGCAACGAAAACGGCAAATACATGTAAACTCTGTCCTATTCGTAGTTGAATTCTAAAATAAAAAGTTGGAATCGTCATTTTAATTAATTATGAAATATACTTACATGTCCAAAAGTAGATGTAAAGGTGCTAATATCTTCAATTCCACATCGAGTCTAAAAATATGAGATACAGGAATTTTGTGCAAATATTAATTTAAGAATAGCTATCGTACCTTTTTAGCTTTGATTCAAATAAATGATGTCGTCATCTTTGAAATGATTTCCGCAAACTTGTGAAAGTTTTATTTCCGGATTTATCCCGAAAATCCAGCACCACTCCATTTTGCACTAATATTGTTCGGAATTCTAAAATAATAAAAAATGACAATGAATTTTCACCCCTTCAAAAATGCCACAATTTTGTGCCGCTTCTGCTTTAAGCCACTGGATATGCGGCAAAATATGAAGCAATCATAACAAAACATTGCAAATATTTTTGAGGAATTTTCTGGCGATTCACAACTTGAAGCTATTGAAACTAAACTTTCTCACGATTATAAATCAAAGTTCATTTCGACGATTCCGCTACTCAAATAAATCATGTACAGAATAATATCCTACAAAATTCCATCCCCTTGTAACCAATTTCCACATTTATATTCTAAACATATGAATTTAGGGGAGGTTGAATACAAAAGACTATACAGTTAACGAAGCAAAAGCAAAATCCGAATTATTTCAAAATTCTATGTATTTGTAAATATAAAAACTAAATATTTCGAATTTTTTACATTCATTTGAAAATTCAATAAGAATATAATAAATTGCATTTATAGAATACAATGAAAAAATAATACAACTCCAGGATTCTACTTTCCGCCTACACGTGCCAATCGAGAACCTGTGGAAAACGGCACAAATTGAGTTTAATACATAACATACATTTCTTTAAAATACCTGTTTCCAATAGTTGACATAAACTTATTTACTGCCCTTGACGATGAACGAGCTGCTCCATGCAGCGAAACTCTAACTAGTTGCATTTGCCTGCAGAGATAAAAATATGTCTGAGCTCCAGAAGAGATTCATAAAAGTAAACATTTTACCCATTGTTCTCCATTAGTCTCTACCAGAAGTGAAACAATATCGTTCTGGTTGCAATTTTATTGAAATCGTTTTCCAAAAAGCGTTTGGAGCATAAAGAAGCGTTTTTCACATTGCATCCATCGAAAATAATTAAACTGCACCTAGTTTTGAAAGGGTGTAGTTTAAAAAGGGAGCTAAAATTTAGAAATATTTGAATCTGTAAAACTTAACTACCATTGCATAATTGAATGATGAAGTTTCTATTTCAGACTTGACTAGTTTGCAAAGCTTTACCTAGATAAATAGAAACCTCACAGTGAAACTTAATAACCATAGAATACTTCTGTTTCTTCTCTACTATTACAATTATAATCGTTCGTTCGTTTATTCTTTTTCGCCTCTCTCTTCTTTTCATAACCGGGCTTGGACCGTCCTCGGCAGAATCAAAGCGCAACTTTTGGTTCCACGGGTTTTATACTGTCTTTTTTGAGTGAAATGTATAATCGTTGAGCTTGATCTTCGCTATGTGCGAAAGAACCACATGCCTTTAAAATTTACTAATTTGTTGAAATATTGCCTAGCGGAAATTTTTCAGTGCCTAACAGAAATTTTTGTTGTTATCCTTGTCTGCTTTCAAGAACCTTTTTTTCGCTCGTAGCTTTGTTGTTATCTGATTCTCGGAGCAGAGTTCATTTCGACAATCCCCCTACTCAAATTAAATCATGTACAGAACAATATCTACAAAATTGCATGCCCTTGCTACGAATTTCCACATTTACTTTCGGAACAAATGAATTTAGGGGGAGGTTGAATACAAAAGCAAAAGCAAACCCTGAATTATTTCAAAAATGCTAAGTATTTGTAAATATAATGACCAATTATTTCGAAAATATTTTTATTTATTTGAAAATTGAATAAAAATGTAATGAATAGCATTTGTGGAATACAATGAAAAGAATAATACAATAATAACATAACATACATTTCTATGTATTTGTTAATAAAAAGACTAAATACTTCGAATTTTTTACATTCATTTGAAAATTCAATAATAATATAATAAATTGCGTTAATGGAATACAATGAAAAGAATAATACAATAAGAACATAATATACATTTATTCAATAGTTTCCAATAGTTATTATAAACTTATTCACCATTCTCGACGATGAACCAGCTTCTCCATCCTGCGAAACGCTTGAAGCCAATACATCTGCTACACCACTTGCATTTGCCTGCAAAAATAAAAATATGTCTGAGCTCCAGAAGAGATTCACAAAAGTAATCATTTTACCTATTGTTGTCCATTAATCTCCACCAAAAGTGGAACTTCCACATTGCATCCGTCGAGAATAACTGAACTGCACCTAGTTGCGCGTTCATTTTCATTAGCAGGAAATCTGAAAAACATTCATTCATTCATAATGCGATTTTTGTACATGTTGAACATAATAAAATATATATTTTCTCATCTTCATATATGTACAATATCATTTAAAAATTTGCTTGAAAAAATAAATAAAATTCACTTTATCAATAAAATTATTCAAGCAATAATATGCCAGCAAAAACTTGCCCCCAAGGTTCAATCGGTACTGCGCGAAAACAAATCGAATAAAATGGTTGCCCTCGAAATGTAAAAATGGTTATGCATGAATTGGTGGCAATAATTTTCAGTGAAAAAAAATCTAAATATTGTCTTTTCTTTTGTATGTTTCATGTTGATACTAACCTATGAAATAATACTCCTATGGGGTGACAGTGGCTTATATTACTGCTTGTTTTCACAATCCACATGATTTTGGAAACTTCTTTGCACTTCTCTATTTTTCCGTCGAAATATAACGTTTTTCTCACCTACAATTTAACCGATAAATAGTCTCTCATAGTCTTGTTGATGAACAAATCATGAATTTTCATTGATTTTAATATGAAAATTACGCACCGAACGAGTTTGTTTACGGTTTTTCAGAGCCAGATTCGACAGCGAATGCAAAAAAATCATATGATGATATGAAAATTTCTCCACTTCCCATCCAACCACCTTAGAGTGCAATGCGTTTCACGAGTGATTGTGTAGGAAAGTTAACCTAAAGAAAGTCAAATAATAACCATACATTGAGTAAAATCAAATTTTTCAAATTTGCTAGTTTAAATTATTTCCAATAAAGTCGGGAAATCCCCCAACCAACTAAGTTTGATTTCATTTAGTTACAATTAATCATTCAAAATAGAGAATAGTAGAGACTGATGTTTAACAAACCCGAAGAAGCAAATGAAATAATCATGAATGACAAGATCAAGAACTTTGGCGTGAGAGTGTTTATTCCGAATAACCTCATAATGAGACGTGGCATAATAAAAGGAGTGTTATTAAACAGCTCAGAAGAAGAAGTAGCAAAAAACGGAATCACAAGCAACTCCCACGGGTTTCAACAAAAAATGTAAAGATCATGAATGTGTACAGGATCAAAAGAAGAGATCCAGAAAATAGAGATTCATTCCAACTCAAACCGTCAAGGTATCATATTTGGGAGAGGAACTTCCGTAGGAAATAAGGCTAGACTACCTGAACATCCCAGTAAAGTATTATTACCTAAGGCCAAAACAATGCGTAAAGTGCCTCAGACTAGGTCATACTCCATATTTCTGTAAGGAGTTCCAAGGTAAAAACAGAAGATGCTCAAAATGCGGAGACAAAGAATGCTTGGATAAGGAATGTAAAGACACAAAATGCTTTTTATATGGAGACCTAAACCACAGTGCTATGTACAAAACATGCCTGAAATGGATCAATTATGATATGGAGGTAAAAGTTTGTTCCATAAGAAATATAAACCTCAAAGAAGCAAGAAATATCCTAAATAACGACAACCAATTTGAACTGCTGAAAGACAACGAAACCATGGATTCAGCGTTCCCACTCCTATCAAAATCAACAAACAATAGAAACTCGAACAATGTAGTAAATAAATCAATGCTAAATAAACCGTACACTAAAACAACAAGAACAACCAATCACACAACAAATTTTCCAATGAGTAGCCGACTACTACTACAGCCAAACAACACGCTAGTGGAAAAAAGCACACTAGCAGAAAATATCTTCAAATCAGCAAATCAAGTCACACCAATAGAAAAACTAATTAATCTACTAAACAACAACTGCAAAAACCAAACCAACACTAAATACTTACAAAGAGAATCCAATCTAATTAAGGAAACAATACAAACACTAACAAACCACTGTCAAAAAAGACTTATCACCAACAAATTACAATATACAGACTGGTTGACAAATAATAACACTTAAAAATATGAAAGATTACAAAAATGTGAAATTTCTCCAATATAACATCCAAAGGATTTCCTAAAATAAAGACACACTACAGTACATTATGTGCAAAAACAAAATAGACATTACACTTCTACAAGAAACACTTCTAATAAAAAAATCACCCATCTTAAGAATCAAAAACCACCAACTAATTTACAAAATAAGAACAAAAAAAGAAGGAGGGGGAGCCTCCATAGCAATTAATAACAAAATAAAATTCAAAGAAATACCGCTCAACAACAAAGATAGTGAAACAATAGTAATTACCACAACAAAACTAAGACCCAACATTAACATTTGCGCGTACTATTTTCCCCCCGACCTAAGCAGCACAACTTTTAAAGAGCAAATTCATCAAATTATAAAAGTGGTTAATGACAAAAACGTATTCGTAATTGGAGGAGATTTTAATGCAAGGCACAAAGACTGGAGAGACAAAACAAACAATACAAAAGGAAACATCCAAAATCCATATTAAGCAAAAATAAATTAGCAACCCTCAACACCGGCATGTTCACCTTTTTTAGGAAAACCAATCAACAGATCACACAAATGTCAGCCCCAGCCATCACCCTAACAAATAACTTAACTACTGGAATCAATGGTATACAAAAAATATAAAATAGGCAAGAGCGAACATGTCCCTATTGAATTTACACTGCAAGTCGAAAATTGGAACAAAAAGAAAAGACGAATACCAAACAGAAATAAAATCATGGGGGACATCAACACGATCAATTTCACTAACAATCTTGCAGAAAACATGAAGAAGATCAATGGATTGATCAAAACCAACTAGGTCAGCGCAAAAAACTTCAAACACAGTTCAAAACCATAGTGGTCAAAGGAGATAAACATCCTATGGAGAGAAAAAACAAAAGCTTGAACAAATTTCCGAAAAATGAAAAGTAACGAAAACGAAACAACATTTTTAGAGTTACAAAATAAATGAGGGGAAACTGTAGCTAAAGCAAAAAGAAAACTGTGGGACTAAAAAATTAATGACATAAACCTAAGTGGAGACATAAAACAGTTTTGGAATTTTTTCAATGCAGTCAAAAACAACCACAACAACAACCCGAGATTGCAATGGGACCCCGTAAATAATAAAGACTTACACAACTCAACATTTGTTCTTCCGGGCTATATAGTCGTTGATTAATTTTTAAATAAGAATAAAAATTTCAAAGACTTCCTTTTTCGACTATATTTGTTTTATTGTGTATATATGCGCATTTCGACCGCAACATACAGTCATTCTCAGTAGTAGTAGTATACTGAGGATGACCGTATGTTGCGGTCGAAATGCGCATATGCACACAATAAAAACAAATAAAGTCGAATCAGGAAGCCTTTGAAATTGTTATTCTTATTTAAAAATAAAGACTTTCTAAAAATAATAAAAAATAAACATCAACCGCTCAATTTCCACTGGACTCCTTACCTGTCCACTAACATAGAACCAGCTGAACCTTTTGAAGTACATGTTTCTGGTGTCATGGAATACTAAGACATCCTGAGTAATTTCTGTTTTGCTTACACAAAGGGAAAGTCTTCCTTAATAAAAGCAAGAAAGCGTAAAACATCATGATTATCAACTGTGATATTTCTAGTGCGTATGAGAGAGTAAATACTCCAGAACTTTTCAAAACCATGTCCAACTTCAATATCAAGAATGATTATATCTCGTGGATCTTAAACTTCTTGATGTACAAGAAACTACATCTAGGCAAGGATTCGACTGGAATTAACAATGGACTTTCACAAGGGGACATACTGAGCCCGCTTCTTTTTAACCCCTACACATCTAGCCTCCACAAAATCACAGACAGTCAAACTACACTCATTCAATTCGCTGATGACTTTCCAATTATAAACAAAGGAAAAAAACAGACCAAACAACCTCAATAATGTACAAATTAAATTCAACAAATTTACAGACCTATGTAACAGTCTAAGCCTCCCACTGAACTTGGAAAAGTCACAAGGCATAGAATTCTACACTAACAAAACTCACCCCCACCAAAATAAAATTTGGTACCAACCAATTAGAATGGGTAAAAAATTTCACCTTCCTAGGCAGAAACTTTAATAATCCAAATCATTTCAACGAATTCTACAATAAATCCCTAAGGAAAGCAAACAAAACAATCAACATAGCATTCAAGACCAGCTCCCCCAAACATGGCCTTCCTCCCAGAAAGGCATTCAAATCTCTAATAAGACCGGTCATAGAAAGCAATCTAACATTGTTCACGCTCCAAATTACTTTCTAAACATAGCAGACAGTCTCAAAGCCAAAGCCATAAAACGATGTCTCGGGGTCCCTTCAACCGCGCCAAATATACTAGCGTTTGCTCTAGCTAAAGAATTACCAGCCAGACTAAGAGCAGAACAACTCCTTGCCAAAGAAATAGGAAAAAACCTAAACCCCCAAGACTTCAAAGAAATGATCTCGGAAAACAAAAAAAACTTGAACTATGCCACAATATACAAAAAACAAGTCGGCATCGAGATCAACACCTGTTTGGGTTCTGCACTACCAAATCCGCACAATATAAAATTTCAATTTAATAGTTTCATGCACAACATCCCCACAAATCCAAGACAATAAATTATGAAAACTTCAGCAATTTGATTGAAGCAAAGATACAAAACCTCACTAGTAACAAAGCTAACATTTACTTCACCGATGCGGCAAAAAACAAACTAGGCACTGGCATTGCCATACACTGCTTTAACTCAAAAAAGACACAAAAATACTGCTTAAACACTGACTCAACAGCCGAAAATGCTGAACTAAAAGCTGTACAGGAAGCTATAGCCTACGCGGAATCTGAACCCAATAATACCAGGGGGGAATGCCGGTCGACAACAGCACTCTTGGAGGCTAGCATTCTTTGGGGAGTTCCGCCCCCCACGTACCCGAGGAAATTCCCGCAGGGAGAGTGCCGGTCGACAAGAGCACTCGAGGAGGGTAGCATTCCTTGGGGAGCACTGCCCCTTGGATCCGAAGATATGGGGAGCGCCGTGAGATTCCCTCCTGGGATGACAGGTCTCTGATTGGATCTGGACTGCGCTTTGGACAACAAACTGGAATTGATGCTTTGGGCTGGTGGATGCGATGGTTTGGACGTACTTGCTTTGCACAGTAGCGCCGAGGTAAAACTCGTGTGTGAACGGCTCCAATTCAACTGTCATACCGTCTCCGTCCCGGTAAAACCTTGGCAGGCCTCGGAGTACGTTCAAATTTCACACCATTGGGTTGGTGGTGTAGGTTCGGTTGAGACGGACTCCCAATTAGCGCTGATCTGGCTCTGAGCACTTGTCCCCATAAGGGCTTGTGCCAACCCTCGCATGGCCTTCCTGCTCTGCAAAGATAACCATGGGACCGAAAAGGCTCCGAGGGGGGACCCAATAAAACTGCGGCAACCAAAAACATACAAAAAGGATCAGAAAAATCCAAAAAAGAAACAAAGAATAATAACAACGACGAAGCAACCTGCGGTTGCAGCCACGACGTTAACAGTACATCGAGAGCGGTACTAACCATGACAAAAACGACGAATAACACAAAGACAGTGAAGACGGACGAAAGACGGAGATTAGTAGACAGTCTGGTTCAGACTGAGATTCCTGCGGCATTCGGGCGCAGCAAAAAATGATGCGAACACCAGAGCGTCCTATTAAGGAAAAGCGGGAAACTCTGCAGGATGCTTCAGGTGTTCGAGCGGTGGAAGAAATATAAAGAGCAACGAAAATTCGATTTTCACTGCTGCGATCGTTACCGAAGCGACCGATGCAAAGTAAAAAACAGAGTAAAAAACATCCTGAAGCCAACGAGGAGATTACCTAATGAAAAGCACCGAGTGACCAGACAAATAAAGCGACGTTGTGCGATTGCAGCGCCAACTTCGAAAATGTGGCGGAAGTACTGCATTTGGAAAGGAAACGCGATAACCTCTCCCAAAGATGGTTGCAAAGTACAATTGTCGCCCAACGATATCAAGAAGAAAGGCTATTCCGAAAAGCGGAAGATGTTCTGAAAAGAATACAATCTGCATGCGACTCCCCAAAAATCAGCAAAGCAGCAAAGGTTGGGCTCCTTGAACTACAAGAGCTCCTAGATCGCATGGGGCACTATCGGAGGAGCTGGTTAAGGGCCGAAGGTGAACAGAAGGCTAAAGAGGCACTTGGGGCGAAATCTAAAGGCCACATGTAGATAGCTCCACCAATAAAAGTCTAGCTCAATCAAAAGAGATTGGGATAAAAGAAGGAAGGAAGAGGCACTTGATGGGCGTAGAGCACCATATCACGGCTTCCAGGTAGGTGCTTACAAAAGGAGCGAAGAAAGCCGCAAAGGAACTCCTTCAAAAGTGCCAGAAAGTAAGTTCGCACGGACGCCCAATCAGAAAAAGGACCTGATGCAAAACAGGAGAGGCAGAAGCCCTGACGAAGACCCCGGCAGCAGGCACTGCTCGTGAAGCCCTAAGATGGCCGATCCTACGCGGAGGTACTGCGGGACATCAGGGAAAACGTAAGGCCCGAAGACACCAACACTACCATTAAAGTAGTATGACCAACATGGTCGGGCCACATACTGGTCGAATTCGGAGCAGAGGCTGGCAATAAGGAAGCATTCTGCGACGCAGTAAAGAAAGTCCTCGGCAAAAGTGCAACTATTGCCCCGCTCGAGCCGATGGCACCGATCGAAATACGGGACATTGACTGCGTGACGGATCTGGCCGAGGTAGAAGAGGCCATCAAAAGGGAGTTCCCTAGCGTGGGAAGGATCAAAGCGAGACTGACACCAGAAAACAACAGGGCACAACGCATGGCCATTGTTGACTTGACCGAAAAGGATGCCGAACAATTCCTGAACAAGGGCAAAGTACGAATAGGGTGGGTTGTCTGTAGGATACGGCAAAGAGCCACGCCTCTTCAATGTTTCAAATGCCTTGGCTATGGTTACACCACACAAGTATGCAAAGGACCTGATAGGAGTTCCCTATGTTACAAATGCGGCGAAATGGGACATAAAAGAAAAGAGTGTACGAAGGAGGCATACTGTAGTTTTTGCAAGGATGCTGATCCAAGACGTGATTTTGGACACGTCTTGGGATCAGGAAAATGCCGGGTGTTCCTGAAAGTCCTAGCCAAGGCAAAATCAGAACTCCGATGACCCGCATCCTGCAGCTAAACCTACACCGCAGTTCGACCGCCCAAAATCTGCTTGAGGAGTTTGCGAGGGACATGAAAGCCGACTTCTTGCTGCTGAGTGAGCAACACCACAATAAAAGTCCTGCATTATGGTATTCTGACGAAACTGGTACTGCCGCTATCTGGTTTTGGAACAGTGATTTTCAAGCAGATAGTTGTGGATGGGGGGATGGTTTCGTGTGGGTTCGGTGCTCAGGGACCACCTTCTTTAGTGTGTACCTAACGCACAACGAATCGATATCATCTTTCCAAGCCAAGCTTAATGCTCTGGAGGGCACTGTCACGAATGCAGAGGGCAAAGTGCTCGTTGGGGAAGACTTCAACGCTAAAGCAATTCGGATGGGGCATGCCTCAAACGGATCCGCGGGGAAAACGATTCCTAGAAATGGCGGCCAGGACGACGCTCGACGTACTAAATTCCGGAAATACGCCGACCTTCCACCGTATTGGCTGTGAGGGAACCATACTGGACGTGACATACGCCTCGGAGTCCTTAGTACAGAGGATACACAATTGGAGAGTATGAGAGGACTACTCAGCCAGGGATCATCAGTACATTCTGCTTGAGGTAAGTGATGTTGTCTCTTGACGTCCGTGCTCTCGGCTTTCTACAACTGGATGGAACATCGGAAGGATGGACGTCGAGAGGTTTGTCGAGGTGCTCACAGCAATTGCACCGTTGCAGGGAGCTTCGGAGGGGACGGAAGAGCTGGCAGCTCAAGACGTTGTGAGCTCTACTATGAGCATCATTTTGACTGCTTGCTGCGCTTCTATGCCCCGTCGAAGACCCCGGCACGGCAAGCTCTCAGTGTACTGGTGGTCAACTGAAATCACTGAAAAGCAAAAGGAGTCTCACAAGCTTCGAGGTGAGGCTCAGCGGGCGCGGAACCGTGACGAGGCACGCAACTGGGTGGCAGTATTTAAGTTGGCCAGGAAATGCCTTCGCAAATTGATCAACAGTAGCAAGGCTCGCTGCTGGCAAGACCTAGTGGACGGAAGCCTCGCACACATAACGCGGAAAACATGGAAACGATAGTATGGGGACTCTTCCCCACCGGTCCCGTCCATGTTGACGCTGTCCATGGTGTAACAGCAGTCGAGTGTCCACTCTTCACTCAGCTGGAACTGGAGGAGGCAGTCCTCTCATCGAAAGTGAGGAAGGCTCCAGGTCCAGATGGTGTTTCAGCTGAGGCCTTGCGGCTCGTCTATCACCATTGTCCTAACTTTCTGCTCAGCACATTCAACGCTTGCCTACGGGACGGGGTTTTCCCGGTACGATGGAAGGTGGCGAGGCTCGTGCTGATCAGCAAGGGGAAGGGGAATCTCGAATCGCCGTCTACATACCGCCCGTTATGCATGCTAGACACGGCTGGGAAAGTGTTAGAGAAACTCATCAAGGGAAGACTCACTGACGTGATTCGTGCTAGGGACCTATCTCCTCGGCAGTACGGCTTTAGAGCAGGACGTTCTACCATTAATGCGATTGCAGAGGTAGTGAGTGTGGCCCAAAAGGCAGAGGCAAATAGTCGCACCAAGCGACCGATCGTCCTGTAGGTGACAGTCGACGTCAGGAACGCCTTCAACTCCACCAGGTGGGTGGATATTCTGGATACGCTGGAAAACTCTTTTCAAGTTTCAGAATATCTAATGCGGCTTTTGAAGAACTTCCAAAAGGATCGAAGCCGGCTCTACGACACGACACAGGGCTAACGAAGGATGTGTTGCCCAGGGATCTATCCATGGTCCGGACCTGTGAAACGTATCTTACGACGGGCTACTGAGACTTGAGGTGCCAGATGAGTCGCGCTTCGTCGGCTATGTGGATGACGTTGCGACTCTGGTCGCTGGACGCACCGTTGAACTGGCGCAACTTAGGCTAGATATACTAATGCACCGAGTGAGGGACAGGATGATTGCTCGCGGGCTCAGTTAGCACTGGAGAAAACCGAAGTGGTCATCTTGACAAAAATAAGAATCCCTAGAGTAAGGATGATCAGTATTGCAGACATACAAATCAAATCAAAGCCATCGGTGAAGTACCTAGGGCTACTGATCGACTCGAAGATGAGTTTCTCTGAACAAATCAGGGCAGCAGCTGAGAAGGCTGCTTCGGGGATTATGGCCATCGTAGGGGGACCCAGCCCGTCAAGAAGACGCCTCTTGATGAGTGCTGTAGGGTCAAATCTACTGTACGGAGCAAAGGTATGGGGCAACGCTCTCAGTAAGGAGGTATACCGAAAACGTTTGGCACAGGTACAGAGAAGAGGCGCACTAAGAATTGCATCTTCGTATCCGACAGTGTCTGATCCGGCGGTGAGAGTTATTGCAAGGATGATGCCTGTCGCCCTCCTTGCTAGAGAGCGCCGTGCTATTTACCTGCGCCAAAATGAGGACGCGAGGGAGATGGCTATCCGCGATGAGAGACAGCGCTCGCTCAACGATTGGCAGCAGTCTTGGGTCAATTGCACGAAAGGAAGGTGGACTGCGCGCCTCATTCCGGCTGTGAGACCGTGGCTAAATCGAAGGCTTGGTAAGGCTGACTTCCATCTGACCCAGCTTTTGAGTGGACATGGGTGTTTACAGTCTTACCTGCACAAGATTGGTAAGTCACGGTCTCCCAATTGTCGGTTTTGCCCAGGAGAGGAAGACAATTCCTGCCGCACATTTTTGCGTGTACAAAATGGTTCAGGCTGTGAAGGGAACCTTACAGTCGAGCTCGAATTGGTTGATAAATGGAACCAGGTGGCACATTATGCTCGGGCAGTCCTAAAAGATAAAAGGGACTCACAGCAGCCGGGGCGCTGGGACTGGGGGATCGCTTTTCTGGCACTTCCTCTTCCCTCCCGCTAGGACAGAGATTCCCAAGCTTGGAGGCACCTCACGGCGTAACAAAACGAGACCTGGCCCGAAGTAATGTGTCAAACGGTTCCAGGCTGGGTTCTCAGGTTGACAGGGGAGGTGTTTAGTGGGTAGTCCAGTCGCATTCTTGCGAGCATGGGAGTCCCACATTCTGTGCATAAATGGCAGTCCCTACCACAAAAAAAATAATACCATAACCTGACTCCAAGAACACAATAAACGAGATCATAAACAACACAAATCACAAACTCATCACAGAAAAAATCAGAAAAACACTCAACAATAGACCTAACTCACTACTACTCTTATACTGGATACCAAAAGTGGAAAAATTTCACAGCTTCGAATTGGTTCAGAAAGCAGCTAAACTGGCCACAATTGAAGGTGAAGAGGGCGACTCATTTCTCCAATGGGACGACTCTATCAAAAAGATTAATGACTCCATAAACATAGAATGGCATGAATACTACCGAATACTACAGCCCCTGGCTGCAAACTGACCTCATTTTCAGATAAAACCATGGTTCCACGATTTCACCCCAAACAGCAACACGCAAAAACAAATAAGCAGAATTCTCCACAACAGAGCCTACAACCACATCCATCCTAAGGATGCAAGTGGTGCGACATCACAGAGGATCTTGTACACAGAATTCTAAACTGTGAAATCTTTGAAACTCTAGAGAACAAGTATGAAGTGTTTCAAAAGAGCTACCCCATAGCAAAATTTTTTAATAAGAACAATCAATTGCCTTTCTTGAAGAAGCAAACTTAGGACTTTCACTTCATGCGAATAGTCCTCTTGATTTCCAGAACAAACTTTTAATATTCCCAGAAAAGCACTCAATCTAATAATCTACGTACCATTTCAAACGAATACTAACACACTAGCACAGTAGAAGCGCAAAACCAGTAGAGAAAAACTAGAAAAAAAGCTCTATACTACCATAAGTCCCGAGTGGACATCTATCGATATATCGATGGCTTGTGCGTCTAAGCCATAGCCTTGGAACAGGTAGCTAACAGGAACCGCCCACTGCTAATGGAACATTGCTATTTCTAGTCATCATTTCTCTCTGTCAATAAGGAGAACTCCATATTATCATATGATTTTTTTTGCATTCGCTGTCGAATTCGGCTGAGAAAAACTGTAAACAAATTCGTTCGGCGTGCAATTTTTCGGCTAAAATTTCTGATTTTTGCGTTTTTCATCAACAAGACAATAAAAACAAAATACCTGCTAAGTTGTAAGTGAATTAAAACTATATTTCATCGGGGAAACAGGCAATTGTGAAGACGTTCAAAAAATGAAGTGTATTGTGGGAACATGCAATAATAGAAACCACTGTCAGCGGAATCAAGAGAAAATATAAGACAACATTCAGAAGAATTTTTCCAGTCGAAACTACTGCTGCCAATTCATGTATGTTCGTGTTTACGTTTTGGGGGCTACCATTTTATTCGGTTAGTTTTCGCGCAGTACCGCCTGAACCTCAGGGCAAGTTTTTGCTGGCATATTAGTGCTTGAATGAGTTTATTGATAAAATTAATTCTATTTATTTTTTTAAATTGTTTGTTAAATCATATTGTTCAGATATAAAGATGAAAAAATATAAATTTTATTATGTTCAACATGCGAAAAATTCCCATAATTAATGAATCAATGCTTTTCAGATTTCCTGCAAATGAAAATGAACGGGCAACTAGGTGCAATTTAGTTATTTTCGTTAGATGCAATGTGGAAAAGGCTTTGATATGCTCCAAGCGCTTTTTGGAAAACAATTTCAAAAAAATTGCAGCCAGAACAATATTGAGAGAAGACGCAGTCCCTTTTTTGATAGAGACTAATGGACAACAATGGTAAAAAGTTTACTTTTATGAATCTCTTCTGGAGCTCAGACATAGCTTTATCTTTACAAGCAAATGCAAATATTATAGCAGCTATATTGGTTTGAAGCGTTTTGCTAGATGGGGAAGCTAGTTCATCGTCAAGGATGGTGAAAAAGTTTATGTTAATTATTGGAAACAGTTAAAAAATGAATATTATGTTGGATTCATTTTCCAAGCTCCACCTCCAGTATCTACCTATGTAGTAATTACGTTGCCTGCAAGTGGGGAGTGTTTTTTTGGTATGTTTATCTTATTGGGTATTGTATTAGAAAACTCAATTTGTGCCGTTTTTGCAGGTTCTTGATTGGAAAGCAGAATCCTGGAGTTGTATTATTCTTTTCATTGTATTCCATAAATGCTATTTATTATATTCTTATTGAATTTCCAAATGAATAAAAATATTTTCGAAATAATTAGTCTTTATATTAGCAAAAACTTAGCATTTTTGGAATAATTCGGAGTTTGCTTTTGCTTTGTCAACTGTAAAGTCTTTGTATTCGTAGCAAGGGAATGCAATTTTGTAGTTATTGTTTTAGTCATGATTTAATTTGAGTAGGGGATTGTCGAAATAAACTCTGCTCCGAGAATCAGATAACAACAAAGCTACGAGCGAAAAAAAGGTTCTTGAAAGCAGACAAGGATAAGAACAAAAATTTCTGTTAGGCACTGAAAAATTTCCGCTTGGCAATATTTCAACAAATTAGTAAATTTTAAAGGCATGTGGTTCTTTCACACATAGCGAAGATCAAGCTCAAAGATTATACATTTCACTCAAAAAAGACAGTATAAAACCCGTGGAACCAAAAATTGTACCTTGATTCTGCCGAAGACGGTCCCAAGCCCGGTTATGAAAGGAAGAGGGAGACGAAAAAGTATAAACGAACGAACGATTATAATTGTAATAGTAGTTGAATTTGTAATTACATGAGAAACAAAATTATTCTTTGGTTATTAAATTTCACTGTGAGGTTTCTATTTATATTACTAAAGCTTTGCAAACTAGTCAAGTCTGATATAGAAACATTATCATTCGATTATGCAATGGTAGTTAAGTTTTACAGATTCAAATATTTCTAAATTTTAGCTCCCTTTTTAAACTACACCCTTCGAAAATTAAATCAAAAGTGCAACATTTATGGCGCGTCTGGAAATGATGACAGGATTTGAGTTGATGTTCCACTCCAGTGTACTATTCTGAAAGGCCAATACCAAAGACATATAAAGTAATGGACACGAAATGAGCTTATTTTCATTCATACGTGAGTGAAGTACTTTTACTGCATACATGCCTTCCTCTCGCATGCGAATTGAAATTCCCCTGCCTTTCACGACGTTTGAGAATCCACACATTCAAGTGGCTCTCTAGTTGCTCTCACGAAAATCCCACTCATCTTGTACCTTAACCCCCGAATTGTCAACGAAATATCAACCATATGATTGGAAACATATGATTTGTGAAAGTTCAACATTGATGGGAAACGTCTAATCAAGTTGAATTTGAAATCGTACACAAAACAATTTCTTTAAGATAAACCGTGTTGAATCTAGTGCAAACGCGTTGCAAATGTGATAATTTAGCAAACTGAAAAGTCTTTTACGGATCGCGAGTGTTTTTGTGTTGAAAAATGAAAAATGAAGTGACGTTTGTGGGACTGTAAAAACAGCTCTAGGCAGCATGTCAGGGACGTATCCTTCGTAGGGTGTCATGTTCAACCTTTTATATCGTTCAAGTTAGAATACCCGCACGGAAAATCGATTTAGTTCAAGATGTGAAAATTAGTGGGAGACGTTACGTCAAATTTATTTGAAATTCGAATCAACAGCTGATAACGCGCCGACTTCACGCCACATGATAATGTGCTTCAATTCTCTCGATGCATTATCTATCCTCTCTCTCACATCTATGGCCAATACACGCCTAACATCTTTGTGGAACGGAACAAATGGAGAGGCTATGCTCATCTAAACTCCATAGGAAATTATATGACCGCGTTCCTGAGGCTGATTGTCATTTCATTTACAAAAATTTCAAATTTATCCTCTCGCGAGGCCGATTGTCAATTCGACGTCCAAACATGGACGCAAAATTTTACTGGCATGTGAGATGCGATTCGGAATTTAGTCATTTTTGCGGTTCGATAACGTATCTGAAACAACATAGTGAAAGCAACGTAGTGAAAGTAATATTACACCTGGTTCAGAAATAACAACATTTTAAGCAGTGACATTGTAAATCGAAGCGAGGACCTAAATAAAAAGTGAAATGTGCGTTTTTGCTGGAAAAGGATCGATATGTTATAATCATTTGCGCAGCAAAAGTCACCAGCAATACTGAAAAATTATTTAAACACGTTGAATCGGTGTGTGAAGTGAAGAAATCGAAATTAAACTTTACCATAAACATTGTTGATTGGGGCGGAGGCTGGGCAAGGAATGGCACGTACCTTCAAAAATTACAAAGTAAGATATAACGATGACTCCAATTTCGTAGATGTACTTAATGTAAACGTTTTTTGTTTCTAGGTTGTTGATTGGGGTGTAGGCTAATGCAAGGAATGCTATGTTCCTAGCAAACCGATAAAGTAAGGTCAACTTATAAATCAAGTTTTGTAGAGTCATCTAATGCAAAAGTTTTCGTTCTGGGTTGTTGATTGGGGTGTAGGCGAACGCAAAGAATGCTATGTTCCCAGCAAACCGGCAAAATAAGGTAAAATTATAAATAAAATTTTGTAGAGTCATCTAATGCAAAAGTTTTCGTTTGTAAGTTGTTGATTGGGGTGTAGGCTAACCAAGGATTGCTATGTTCCTAGCAAACCGACAAAGTGGGATATAATTATAAATCAAATTTTGTAGATTCACCTAATGCAAAGGTTTTTGTTTTAAGGTTGTTGATTTGGGTGTAGGCTAACCAAGGAATGCTATGTTCCTAGCAAACCGCCAAAGTAAGGTAAAATTATAAATCAAATTTTGTAGATTCACCTAATGTCAATGTTTTTTGCTTCTAGGTTGTTGATCATGGTATAAGCTCATCGAAGATGATAAATCATTTTCAGATTTTTGTTGTTTCTTTAAGTCTCTTTACTTTAACCCAAAGTAAACACTTTATAACTTAAATTGACCTGCAGTAAAATCGATTATTCAGTGTCACGAGCATATCAAATATAATAATACATAATTTAATTCCAAAGGCCAGCCAAGATACGAGAAAATTAAACATACTGGCAATCCAGGAAACGGATTGGACTGGAAGTGGTATTTAAAGTAAGAGATCGCACACAATATTCAAAAGTGGGAAGCCTGCTGGAAAGCGAAAATTCGGAGTGCCCTTCTTTGTAGGTACGGAGTTCAAATCGCACGTTATTGATTTTAAGGCAATGAACGGTTGTTTTCGGATCGTATAAAAGCGAAATTCTTCAAAATTTGGCTGATTAACGTACACTCGCCGAAGAAAAGGACGAAGAAACGAGAGACACTGTAGAGCTACAAAGAAGAAAAAGAAGTTTAATTAAATTATAGAGGCATTGTAAGAATTTCTTAGTTTCTCGTAGATGAATGTTATAAAAATAAAAAAAATACTTGACTTAAAAGAAATACTTTTATAAGTCTGATAACCTGAATCAATTTTGATATCTTGATGATATAAAGGTAGGAAAATCTCCCAATTGATTTACCTAGCAAAGTAATCTAAGTAAATATTGAATTCTCATATGCATTTCGTAATACATCCGAAACGAGTAATTTTGGTAGGTGGCCAAAATGTAAATTTACCATCCAGAATCCTAACTCAAGCCTTGTTAGTATAAAAAGTAATGTAGCAATGAAAGTTTGCTAGATAATTTTAAACATAGATTTTTTTAAAAAGTGTTAAAAAACTATCCAGCTATATTGAAAGGAAATAAAATATGATGCAAAGGCAACCAAGATATTGAAGACAAGACAGCAATTACTAAGACTAACACGCTCGAGTGAGCGGAAATCATTCGAAACTGCTGTGCAACTTTCAATTCATGAGGCGTTTAGTTTGACGCGGACGCATGGAAAGTAGTAAACGACAGAGCAGCCGAGGTCAGAAATCGAAAAGAAAACTAAGAAATCGAGCGACCCAAAGTTGCTCCCACCGTTCGTGAAAAGGTCATGGTGGGGAATAAAAACCTTGGGATGCCTCCTCAAGGCAACGCGCAGGACAGAATTCTAGTCCTTGACGATCCGAAGAAGAGCGGCTTTAAAGGAGACTGAATCAATTGTAAAGTGAGTGATGTATGAAAGAATCATTAATGAGCTCCTGAGATAGGTCATTAGACTCAGGTGTCTGAGTGAAGGAGAGGATCAAACCACTAAGCCTTCTAGCAGAGTTCAAGTCTTTGCAACATCAATTATGGTAACAGCAAGAGATACACCTGTCGCCAGATTCAAGGGGATCAGGAGGGGAGGAAGTACCGCCGATAAATATGTTCGGGCAGTATAGTAGTTAGATGGTCCTGCTCTTGGTGGCCGAACTGAAAATTAAAAACATTCAAACTGAGAACATAAACTCTGATAAAATTAATATCAGAAATGAACGACTGGTTGACTTCAAATCGGCTAGAGAGAATTTAAATAATGAGAAAGTTCCGCACTGCATGAAAAAGCCTTACCTTTCCGTTGAATAACCTGGAAGTTGGGGAAAATAAAGTTTAGTTCCATGAGATGTTACAGTAAGCGGTACCTACACGGCACAAACAGGTAAAGTAGTTTTGCGTTTAGCGCTGAAGATGATCAGCAAAACCGACCGAAATGCATACATGTAATTTAGAATAAAACACATCTGTAACATCTTAAGTGTTAATTAAATTAATGTAATTGAACACTTGCTTTAATTTAAACTTGATTATTTGTGGTCCATAAGGGTGTAAAAATCTATTCAATTTTAATCAATACCAAACACTATTGGTTCATCTGACCCACAGACATATTTATTTCCGCTAAATAATTCCCAACAAGGAGGTCAACAATTATAATAACAATTATAATGTTGAAGCAATTGAAAAGTACGTAAGACTTTAAAAAACTTTAATTTAAAAAAAAAATATCCAAAAATTTTAAATTCCTATACTAAAATAAGAACAATAATAACAACCTTATTTTTAAGTTTAGCTATTCCAAGTATAATGAAAAGTAAAAATACTGAAATATGAAGATATCCTTTATAACTAATTAAAATTAAAGTTTTTGATGATTCTTTTCGTGGGGTGTTAAGCATGTTCTGCGTGATGTATCAACAAGAAAGAGAAAAACTATAAATCATGATTACAATCAAGCAATAATCAGCTGGCATGTTTGTAGTATTCTGTAATAAATTTATTCGTTTAAAATCGCTCGAACGAAATCGGAAATGACCTCTCATCGGTTCTAGACGTGAAGTCTTTGGACGTGACAACGGACTGTACCCTACAGGTCGACAAGTCTGGACACAACTTAGTCTACTCCCAGGTGGCTGCTGACTGGCTAGCTAGTTCTGAGAGGAGTTCAGTCGCAGGTCTTCCGCGAGCAAACTTAGTCCGAAATACAACAACTCAGCCACCAGTCCACATGCCCATTTCAAACGCGTCAAAAATACAAACATACGGTAAAGAAACCTACATTACTTTATTCCGCAATTCTTCTTTTCACCCAGCCAACAAAAAAAAATTGATTTAATTTCGCGTTCCCGAATATCCCCGATGCGGTACTGAAAAATATACTTCGTTAATTTGACTCCGAACAACCCTACTCTAATAAAAACGCAAAACAAACGATGGTACCGCGTACCGCACGCGACACGAAAACGGCCATCCGCGGATTCCTAGAACCCTACCCTCGCAACGGCATACTTACCGTCTAATGAAAGAGAAGGGTATGCTGGAAAGGAATAACGTTGATATGATCTAACAATTCATTTTAATGTTTATTTTATGAATAAATTTTCGAAATTCTTTTAATTATAAACAATTTACAATTTACTAAGTTAATTTTCCTGTCACGAAACCAGAGCAGTTATTAAACACCTAGAAATGGGCTAGTTAAAAGAGAATCTTTAAATAATAGGAATACTAACAGCCGTAAAATTAAGTTTAAACCTTTCGCTACGTTGTGTTATACTTGTGGAACTAATAAAACTTACTCATTAATACCGTGTTACCAAGCAACAAGCTTCATGAGCAAGAAATTATACAGATCTGAATTTTGTATTCTATATTTTTCTCTGTTCCAATCGAAAGTAAACATTAGAGAGTATAAAATAAAATCACCAAATTACCGTTGAATGGTGTGATTTCTAAATATTCTCATTAAAAATTACTTTAATGCCTTAACTTACAAGTTTGTTGCTTTTGTTGTTCAATTTAAGTTATGAAATTTCGAATATCGGTTCTTTTACCATTTTTTTCTTCTTAACTTATGTTTACTCCACGGATATACGAACTTTAATCTAAATGAGGTATTGTTTGACAATTGAAAGTAATTTTTTGTTTTTTTTTTTGAAACCAGAGACACTCTTTATAGCATTGTGCGTTAGGATAACGTAAAGGTCCAAAATGTTTTATTAGCGTATTTAAAAGTTGGTGTTCGTTATTGATTTTCTGTTTTCTTTTCAAACAAATTACTCGTAGTAGCGAGAGCGCTCATCAAAATTATTTGTGATGAAAATCATTCCTGAGATAACATTTTGGTCTAAGTAAGTGCGAATTGAAATAGGACCGAACAGTTTACTGGCTTTCGTCAATGGCCTAACCAAGAGTCAAAAGAACAATGATCGCCCTAGCTCTCAGGATGTAGGATATTTTGATCAATGCACTCATATATTGAATACAATTATTCGCTAGAAATGGAAGCAATCTGTGTTTTGTAATGCATTCATGCAAACCATTTTGACTATGTCCCTGTCGACTCTACCAGGCCTCTTGGCGACTTTTTCAATTTACTCTAGAGGTAAAGGGAGAAACGATTCTTTAATTGAAAGGAGAGTAATGTCAATGATTATAATTTTAATATTTAGTGGCCTCTAACTCTCATGTCACAGATACACCAACGATGCATTCACTAAACTGACCACGGAGGTGCGAAATGAATAATTCAAATTTCAGCCGTAATAAATGCTGAGTTCTAATACGAGTATTACTTCGTGTGCTAGTTAAGAGATATCATAATTGCTCGCTGTGTGGTTTTTTTTTTCTTTTCATAAGTGTCACTGGTATTCCATTTGTTTGTTCGTTTTTTTTTTATTTCATTCTACCTTTTAGGCTCGAACGCGGAACCGACCTCTCATCGGTTCTAGACGTTAAGTCTGAGAAGTGCCAACGGATGGTACCAACAGGTCAACCAATCTGTGCACCGTAACCCATTCACGCGGTGGCTGCTTGTCGGCCAGCTAGTTCGGAGAGGATTTCGGTCGCGGGTCTCCGAATGGGTTACGCTCAATTACAATATTTCAGCCACCTGAACATGCCCGTTTTCCAAAACGCGTTATCAAAACAAACCATACGGAGAAGAAACCTACTTTACGTTACTCCGTATTTCGTCTTATAACCAGTCAAGCATTCAAAATCTAATTTTTATCTCGCGTTCCCGAAGTTTCGACGCGGTACCGAAAAGTATACTACTCGAAGTTAACACGACGAAGACTACTCTAACAAAATGTCAAAACTACAAAGGTACCGCGTACCGCACGCGACGCGAAACCGACCTCCGCGGATTTGTCGAAACCCTACCCTCGCGACGGCATACCTACCCTGCACTCTCTCTTCCCACTGAAAAAGAAGAACCGCTGAAAAGGAAAGTCGTGGTTATCTTTAGCAATTCATTTTAATATTTTCGAAATTCATCTTTAATTAAATTAACAAAATATAGTTATTAAAACTATTTAACTAAAGGTTAGGGAATGCAATCATTTTCAATCTTCAACATAAAATAGTAGCTTTTCAAAATTACACTGGTATAATATTCTATGCTATATATATGTATAGACAAGGATTCATAGCAAAAGATGCACTTTTTTCTAATCAACGTTTAGCACACGTGAAATTTCACTTACAATACTTTCCGAACAAACGATCACAATCTTACTGAAGTAAATGTTTTTGAAACCTTACAGCAGTGGGTGTACAATACACTCAGTTCTTTACCTGTTACAATGTATTGGCGCTGGTGCACGTGCGGCCCGATATCCCCATCTGGGCTAATGGCTCAAATTCCAAAGCGCAGGAATCCCTAGTCACAGCAAGGGGAGATTGGTACACTGTTGTCCTGCCCTATTGTAGCCCTTTCTACTGCTTCCTACAGCATATGCGCACACACGGTAAAGTTCACTTTTACGGACAAACGGGACGAAAGGCGCAGCGACGTGTAAAATTACTTTACCACTATATAATAGCGGAGCTTTCACTTGTCAAATTGACTACTTTCTTTTCTCATCGGACAAAACAGATGTGTGTGGAATGGAACGCCACATGGCGGCAATGTGCATCTCCATTTGTCGCCAGTGGCATAGTTTTTCGATGGCCACGGTGGAGGGGGCATTCCCAAATGGATATGTCTCGAAATGCGTCGGGGTTTTGATTAATATTCTGTTTCAAATATTTAAATCCACAGATCTAAATATTTGGAGATAAAAAAAAAATATTTTCTGCGCAACGATATCCGCACGAAAGATGAAGTCCGCTTGCATTTCGAGGTCATACCCATCTGGCCGGGTGCAAGGGTTCGGGATCGGAATCACTTCGATTCCCGGGCGTAGGCGTCACATTACAAGACCTTCAGCCATCGCGCCTGCACTTTCAAGCATTTTTGTTCTAGGATTGGTGCTTAGTCACCTTACAAGACGTGTATGTGAGGAAATAATTTGTAGTGGAACTGCCAGGAGAAAGAATCTACCTCATGAAACTGCAGATGCTAGCCTGCCAGCGCATACACGGGTTCCTGGGCCAAGTCACCCTCAGTGAGCACCACCATTTAGTTCACTGAGGAAGCATCGCTGCTAGTCGTTCACAGACAATATAAATAAATTAAATAACGTAAATAACAAGAATGATCTGTTTCTCAAAATTTATTAACAACTTGAAATTTTATAGGAAAGGACTAGCAAGCGAAACGCATCATAATTTGCCTATTCACCATTTAGGTCAACTTAAAGGATTTTCCACTAAGGACATAACTATTTTACTTAATAGTAAAACACAGAAATATTTTAGATATTGAGCTCAAATGTATTGTGGATGTAGTGCAAGCTTTACATTTCATGACCACCACGAGCCTGTTTACAGCGGTCAATTATTTAGACCCAATTTTCCAGCACCCTGGCACTCATTTCGACCGGAACGTTGGCAATTTTGCGTTGAATGTTGTCTTTAAGCTCGTCTTGTTGTCTTTAGGCTTGTTGAAATAGACCAGTGACGTAATATAGCCCCATAAAAAGAAAACCAATAGCGTCAGGTCGCATGAACGTGGCGGCCATTCGACCGGACCATTTCTCGAGATAACACGTTCACCGAATTTGCCTTTCGATAAATTGATTATGAGGCGTGCTGCGTGGCTAGTAGCACCGTCTTGTTGAACCCACAACTCATTGGTGTCATGTTTATCCGATTCTTGCCACAAATAATCTTCTAACATTACACAATAGCGCTCTCCATTGACGGTAAGATGACGGTCGTTTTCATCCACCAAAAAATACGGCCCAACCACATCTCTGGCATGAAAACCGCACCAAACAGTAATTTTTTGCGCATGCAACGTGGTCTCAAGAAGTACATGTGGGTTTTCTGCTGACCAACAACACATATTTTGTTTATTAACAAAGCCGTTGAGCCAGATATGATCTCCATCGCTGAAGATGATTTTTCGATGAAATTCTTCATTAAGGGTGCGTTCATATAAAGATACGAAATTGTTATGTCCTTAATGGAAAACCTTATGCATGAAAAACGTTTGCCATTTTAGTGAAAATCTAAGCGAAATTGAGACCTACTCTGGTCACAAATTTCGTTCTATGTATATATTTGCCTATGGACACATATATATATATATATATATATATATATATATATATATATATATATATATATATATATATATATATATATATATATATATATATATATATATATACGAGTATATATATATATATACATATATATATCTATATATATATATATATATATATATATATATATATATATCTATATATATATATATATATATATATATATATATATATGTATATGTATATATATATATATATATATATATATATATATATATATATATATATATATATATATATATATATATATATATATATATATATAGTCTTTTATGCAAGATCAACCCTTTAAAACCCTTTCCCATATGTTATTCTCATAAAAGCTTTTATTTCCTCTTATCTATGAAAATAATTGTAATTTACCTTTATGTAATATCTATACATTATATGTATGTATATATATATATATATATATATATATATATGTATATGTATATATATATATATATATATATATATATATATATATATATATATATATATATATATATATATATATATATATATATATAGTCTTTTATGCAAGATCAACCCTTTAAAACCCTTTCCCATATGTTATTCTCATAAAAGCTTTTATTTCCTCTTATCTATGAAAATAATTGTAATTTACCTTTATGTAATCCTAATACAATTTTCCTAAAGCAAACTGTAAAATAGACGCGTTTTCATATTCGCATAACAATATTCTACGAAATCATCAGCACACGCAACAAATGCATCGTTAGAAGAAGCATGTATATCAGGAGTTAAATAGTATGTTTACATTATAGTCACTCCATGCAGAAGTTTAGTCTGGACATTGCGTAGCCGGCAAAAACCGTTAAATTTGAAAAACCGCCGAGCTTTTGTTTGTGAAAAGTTTAAATCGAAAAATCATTTAATATGCATTCTTGATCTATTCAAACATTAGGAAAAAAATGCACATTTGAAAATAATGGACTTTTCATGCTATAAATGAATAAAAGAAATCTGAAAGAATCACACCTATACATGTGAACGGGCAATTTATCGAACAGCTTTCCGAAATTCGGAAACAACTTTCGAACTTGAGAAATGTCAGATAGACGTATATGACAGTTTGAAAATGACATTTCTTTTGTTTGTTACCACTGCCTCCTTAAAGCTGACCGTCCTGCAATTTCTGTGACATGACCTCATGCAAAAATAAAACTTCCAAACAATTCGTCGTCAAAATTCCTGTCATTGTTATTCGAACGAGCACAAGCTGTATCTCTTGTGAATCGCGAGGAAGGAATTTCGCTACTCAACAAAATTGTTCGCGAGCAAGAAATAGCCGAGAATGACGAAAAGCTTATTCGTATCAAGGAACAAGGCATTCTGCAATTAGGTGAATTATACAAACAAGAAGGAAAGGCCAAGGAGCTACCAGGAGCTACGGAAGATGTAAATCAAATTGTTAGTGGAAAGCTGGTAAGGATGTTGATTTAAAGTTGGTTGCATAGAAATTAATATTTTTTATTTATTATGCTATCACGTATTCAGGACGAGACATCGACGCAATGAAATCCGTCGCGCAAGCATTTCACAAAAGATCTCTAGCTGATTTTCAGGACACGCTAAGGAATATCGAAAAGAGCTGGAGGAAGATGTAATTGTCAAAGCACATCTAGGCACATTGTATGATACAATGCTGGAACAAAATTTATGTAGAATCATTGAGTGCAGGTATGAAGAAAACTTTTCTACATGTTTATTTATAGCCTAGTGTTTGGTTTCTATAGGGTGCCAAATTATTTTCATAGCATAAAGTGTACATCGATTTTCAGTTATTTGCTTACGGAAGTAATATCCACTTTTATATTGTCCAGCGTCTGTAGTTTTTGTTTCATTCTGACTGGCTGAAACTGATAAATCGTAAAGAGGAAATGGTACATACAGATTTTTTTAAGCACCTCTATTTCTCACCACAATCTTCACTCATTCTTCGTTTCACAACTCTCGTCCGCTTTGTGAAGTGTGCTTCTCTGACAATGTTCAATAAATCGGTATAAAGGAGCACACAAAATAAAATGAATCTATTCTTTCGTGCATATTTAGTCAAATTCGTGATAAAGTCTCAGAGATAAAAAAAAACCGCATAACACGAAACTAAAAAACTCTTGAGTAACTGTCTCTTCAAGTATCTCGCCGATAGGGTCAAAAATGCCCTAAAATACTGTACTGAAAAATTCATGTCCACGCTTCAGTTAGTGTTCATCAGATGATCCCTGTCTTTTCTTAAGCACCAATAGTGAGTTTGCATCCTTAACCATCTCTGGAAGATTGTTATATGTACTCGTACACAGAGCATCGGTCTTTAGACGATAGGTTCTAAAAAACGGCATTACGAATTAATTTGCATTCCTCGCACGTCAAAGTCAAACGCGCTTTATTCAATACTAATCGCCATAAATTTTCAAAAAATATAAAGCAAATTCCAAACAATAAAAAAAATAAAACTTTTTTTGTAATACCTCCACTCCCTACCACTCTCTCCATCACTCTTTCTTCGTCGCACAACGCTCGTGCGATCTGCATTCATATGACATCGCTTCGACCTTTGTGCCACCCAGACAATGTTTAATTCATCGGTATAAGGGGGCACACAAAATAATGTGAACTAATCCTTTTTATGAACATCTAGCCCAAAAATCATGATCAGCTCTCAGAGATAAAAACAAATTCAATATAATACGCCGCATTCAAAAAAAAAACCTCAGAGTAGCAGGTCCACGCTTCAATCAGTCCTTAGTCTTTTCTTAAATACCAAAAGAGAGTTTGCTTTCTGAACCATTTCTGGTAGATTGTTATATATACGCAGAGCATCATTCGTTGCATCGTTCTTTAGACAATCCCTTCCGGCAAAAGGTATTACGAATTGATTAATTAATGGTGTTCGTTCGGATCCATTAGTTTTTAAATTGTTGTAAATAAACATAGCTTTCTCCGTTATAATGATTTGACTAAAAGTTGATGATTTTGCTAATTGGTAAACCAAACGAGTTTGAGTAAGCATTGGCAGTTTCAGAATGTTTTTATATGCTTTGTTCAGCAGCCTGGATATACTATTAAGATGTTGCTTTGCCGATTGATTTCAAATAAGTACTCCATATTGTAACTTCGTCAGCACAAATGCATTTAGAACAAGTTTCAACAAGCCTATTATTGGGGCTAATTGCCTCCTTAAGCTATTTATCATACGACGGTCCATGATAAGACCAAGATATTTCATTTCCAGCACTCTTTGCAATTTTTCGCCGTTAATATTTAGGTCGACATCTATGTCTCCTTCGTTCTTCTGCTTAAAAACAATTTATTTTGTCTTTGTAGTGTTAAGTACTAGTTTGTCTTCGATTAACCACTAATGGAATTTCCTACATTCAGGTTGATAGTGTTTTCAATGTTTTGTCTCGTCCTGAATAAAGTAGAACTGTGTCATCAGCATATAATGTGTGATATCCCGTCAGTCCACATGTACCCTTCTTAAATTAGTTTGAATATTTAATACTTGCTTTATAAATTTTTTAACATCATTACAGCATCCGTGGTAAAAAACAGACGTTTTGTAATCAAGATACAAGAATATTCAATGAGATTGATTCATTGTCAGTAGCGCGACACACCAAATCGGGATTTAGCATCCACTAGCCATCTCGAATCATCACGGTTCTACGTCCATACTCAATGTTATTGCATTAACATCTATAAAAAAATTGTAAATTGATGTCATCAGCCTTGATAAATTATAAAATATATTGAAACATATAGTTTAATGATTTTATTTAAAATTTATTTTATTTTCAATTAAGCTATACTAAAAAGCAGATCAAGCGTCCGAAGTCCGAAATTAAAAATGTATTGATGAAAAAAGAGGTAATCACACTCCTTTCCAAGATGCCCTAATTATTTAAAATCAATAGGGAACCCCGGAAAGAAGTATGACTAGTCTCAAATACCATTAGCACTAGCCTAAAATAAAATTAAAAATACAATGTAACAAAAAAGAATTGTATCACAGTCACATAAATAAAATAATCTACAACTACTACTACATTTCAGTAAAAAATCACAGAAATTATAAAGTCAATTCAAGAAGATATTTACACCACATCGAGCAAAATAATCGTAATAACTATAAAAAAAGAGTATTTCAATATCAACCACCAACATTCACACAGTGGCTAAATTCATGATTTTTTCTATTAATCGCACTAATTTCTATATAACTAACAAAATAATATCTTGATTCACTTATCATTATTATATTATTATTATTATTAAGTATGAACTAGAAAACTAAATTTAAGATAAATTTATTGGAAGGAAGATCCTCCAAACGTTACGTTGCCTGATCTATCCCTTTTTTTGCCAGCAATTTTACATCTAAACAAATAGTACCTTTGAATTAATTTTGCATAAATATTATGACAATCTAGAAATATATTAGGGATTGCTGTTAAATGAAACTGCAATGCTTCATTGAAACTTGTTTTTTCATCCGAGTATTTTTCATACAATACCCGGAAAATTTTCTCCATTTTGATAAAAAATTTAAAAGTCTTTAAATTTGAATAAACTAAAAGGCTACTACTATTTATTGATTGGTACTCTAATTCTTTAAAATGTACAAAACTACTATATGTATCTAGTGGTAAATTAGAAATTAAATCATTAAAACACGAGTCACAAGTTATGTTCTCATTTCTTATGCGTGAGATTATATAGCCAGCGATATTGTACAAAATGTTTTTTGCAGTGCAATCCAATTGTATGCTTTCAATTTCTTCGTCGTCCAGCGGTTCATATATATCATTATTTGTTTCATCGCGAATATTGATTTTACATTGTAGATAGCTAAGGAAACCGTCTAAATGCAATCTATCATCTTCCTCGTAAGAGGAGCTATTTCTGCAATAATCAAAATATTGAGAAACGCATATCAATTTTAAATTTTGTGTAAACTGAAGTGCCGATGGTTTGCACTGTTTTGCTCTTGCTGTGCTGAATAAATTTTCAAGCAAGTCCTGCGTAAATCTTGCCGTTAACACAAATTTGAAATTGCACTCTTTTAACAAATATTGACTAAGTTCAATAAAAGACGCAGTTGTAATGGCTTCCCCTGTTTGGACAGGTTTCCAAATTCCCTTAGCTCCTATCTTCAAATCATTTGATAGTTCCACAAATTCTTTGAGGAACATTATTTTTGCATGATAGCGCTCTACGTTATTAAGGCTAAGCGCCAAAGATTCTCCTCGATTGGATGATATTAAGAACCACTTGTGGAGCATTCGTAAAAACCATGCTGTGGTTTCTAGGCTTTTGTTGCCTTGAAGTTGGCCTAAAAATTCAAGAGAAGCACTCACATCCTGGTTAATTACGTGGTAAGAAGTTCCCACTCGCATTTTTTGGTAGTTATTGGGTTTCGGCATATATCTCTCTAAATGCGGAGCCAATTTGAAAGGACTACCTTCCTGAGCATTTAAAATAGTTTTGATATGCTCACTTTTAACCTCATTTGTTGGTAGTTCATATATGCATTGAAATGCTCTACTTATCGTGAAGGTTTCATTGTTCAGAAGGGATTGGGTGAAATTTTTAAGCAAATGTGGAACATCCGCCAGTATCCACAATTTTCGGTTGGGATCTACTGGGTGGACAACGCTATTGGTGATATTACACTTTGCGTGCTTTATCCCGAATTCATTCCACATTTGCTGATTCAACGGTCCCATATCAGTTGTTACTGAATGTATCTGCAATCCTATTTCTTCACATTTTGTTATTATACCAACGACGAGATGGTAAAGATCCCTTCCATGGGTTTCTTGGCCCGTAAAATGGTAAGCAACTACCTGCTTCCATCTACTGCTTAACCCACCAATAATAACAACTAAGGCGTTGCATGCGAGTGTGCTACTATCAGGAAGTGTCGTTTTGCCTGAGAATCGTCCTGAGTTGGTGTTGTACTCAGTTCCTTTTTCAATTTTCATTTCGTCCAAATACACACCACAGTGCCTCTCCTCAGGGCACAACCCTTGAATTTTGAACTGCAGGAAAGAAAAAATATCCAGTAGAACACCCGGCGAAAAATTTAGAGTTTCCAACTTCCTCCGCAAAGTTCGCTCAGCTGGAAGCGGAAACTTTTTCTTCCTTAAGAACTGGTACCCTTTACTCCCGCAGGCAAATTTGATTTGAAGGGAAGATCTTAAGGTGGAGTTTCGCCACTTTACTTTTTTGACACCGTTGACACGTTCAATCTGCGTTGAAAACCGAACTGGAAACATGGCTTTTCTGACGCATCAATTTCGCTCGTAGGTTTTTTATGATTGTACCTCGTCGCTGAAATTTCACATTAAGCAACTTGTAGCATTCATTTTGAAAGGCCAGTTGTTCTTTTAATTTGACGATTTCGTTGTTCTCGCTACTATCTTCGTCAACAAGTTCATCAAATTGTAGATTGATATGATTGTCATGATTTATTTTCCCCTTAAAAGTAGATATGTGAGGAGTAACATTATCTACCTCGTCTTCTAAATATTCGAGATCTGTAAAGATTTCCTCTCGAAGAGATTCTACTCCACTATTAATTGTGGGTATAGCTCCTGTACAAAGTTTTAGTTTCCCCGATTTATTGATTCCCATTGAGTTATCGTCAAAATGATGGGAACATTAGTACGAATTTTGCGTACTCTTCCATTCAGGCCTCTTCACAAATGCCTCCCACATTCGACGCCTGATGGGCTCTAACGGGAAATTAAACATCCGAAATCCCTTACTACGAGAGTTCGTACAACTGACTGCACTACAAGACATTTTGATTTAGAAAAAATTAGAATTTATCCACTCACCTATGAAATTCACACCATTCGCCACCAATAATCATGCACTGAAGAGGTCAAAAAATCTAAAATGTCTAAAAATCTAAAATGTCAATACCGTTAGAACAGGTGGGTTTCATACATTTTCACGCACACAATTGTAAGTATGATTTCGAAATTAAATTATGACATATTCCAGAGTCAAATTGATTAGCAATCGGGCCAGTCCATCTCTCGGCTTTTGCCCGATATTTATGTCTTGAGAGGTTGTCGACGTTATTGCCATTGCAGTAAAATGAATAAATTTGGCTGAGATACTTAAGTAAATCACTATTTGGTGCAGCACGTTGCAATAAATACTGTGAGCTTGTTTAAAGTCACCGAAAATCTGGTGTACCTACATTTTCTTGAACTCCCAGCATTTCTCAAGTACCTGTTTTACTGTGAACAATTGGTCTATAGTCAGTTAACCTGCTCTGAAGCCATCTAGATACTCCCCAATAAAACTATTGGCGTACGATCTGATTATATTTTCTTAGAATTTTGATATTTTGTACGCCGTACAAAGTAAAGATATGCCCCTATACATTTTGCACTGTTGGCTGTCATCCAAAGCCTCGACGCTATCCCATGGTCTCAGATACGCGCTTTCCACAATGTGTCACACTACCATTGATTTTGTGTCTCATTTCTCTTGTTTCTCTGTTAACTCCGCTTCCCTGATATGTCCTTATAACCTTGTCTTAACCAACCGTTTTGTCTGTCCAATATACGTTGTATGGCATTCAGGGCATGTTATCTTGTAGCTTCCGCCTTTTCCCCATTGAATCCTTTGTTGATCCAGGTTTGTGACATAAATTTTATTCCCTGGATGGTGGTATCGTTGTGATTCTTGATCTTTTTAATTGCCGCTGTAGGTTCTTACAGTGCAGAGAATAGCTGAGTTTCATTCTGATTGCTTGTGGTTTACAATTCTCTTAAAACGTTGTTCTTGTATAATGGTTTCTTCGTTGATTTTCATGCAATCGATGCATTCTCCTCTCCATTAACTCCCGTGTGTATCCATTTTTGATAGCAGCGTCGATAATGCACTCCATTTCTTGGGGTTTTCGTTCCTCCGACAAGGGAACCATCAGTAGCCTATTGATCATCAAGTTGAAGGGCGCCATTTTGTGATCGTACGAATGATTCGACGTTCTGAGTATTGTCCGTTGAGTTTGTGCAGTTGTTCTGTGGAGGTCAAACTCAAGTGCACCATTAGTTCTGACGACCTTTATATTCAAGAATGGCAAAACCCCGTTGGTTTCCTTCTCCATCGTAAACTCAAGATTGCCTTGGATCTTGTTATTTTTTTTAAATGTGTCATCCGCTTCATTTTTCTTAACCACGGTGAACACATCGACTACATACTTTAACCATATTTGTGACAAGATACCTTTTGCTTTCAATTCTTTCTCAATCTCGTCAATGAATAAGTCACTTAATAGGGGAACAAGGGTTTCCCCATAGCTACGCCAATTGGAGTCTTGGAAAATGAGCCCCAAAACATGAGGTATTTCTCCTTTACGCTGATACTCGGCAACTTAATGTATGCTTTTGCAGTTAACATCCTTTCCGTCGAAGAGCTGTGTCCCCTTAATCAATTTTGAAACAATCCAAAAAGTGATTTCACGTCGAACAAAACTATGATGTCATCTTCTTCCTTATTTGATGAATGTGTCCCTATTCTTCACCGTTCTTACACCAATTTTTTGAGGTATTTCGCTGGAATTGTGAAGTCCGATGTTAATGATGTTTTGATGAATTAAGAGGTCATCACACACCTTTTCAAGATTCCCTAATTATTTAAATCAATAGGGAACCCCGGAAAGGAGTATGACTAGTCTCAAATACTTCTAAATGTAGACAAATAAAATGAAATGTAACAAATTGAAACCATTTGTATTAGCCACATAAATAAAGAATGAATAATCGAAAGTAAATACTTTTACCTTCTCTCTTGTCCTCTACTGACTCCACAGAAGTATACTCCGGAAATTAAATGTTCTGTCCTAGCAGCATTAACCACCGTTTAGCGATATCGTCTGAATTAAACACATTTTAATAAAAAATCACAAATCTTAACTGCTTGTGTCAAAATTGACATAATATGTAGATGACGTTCGGACAGTTGGCGTTCATATATTTTCACTCACACATTCTAAGTTTGATTCTGAAAGAAATTTTCGGAAATCAAAACCGCCGAATGTCAGTGAATGGCCAGACTTATAGTCACTCCATGCACAAGTATAGTCTGGCCATTCACTGACATTCGGCGGTTTTGATTTCCGAAAATTTCTTTCGGAATCAAACTTAGAATGTGTGCGTGAAAATATATGAACGCCAACTGTCCGAACGTCATCTACATATTATGTCAATTTTGACACAAGCAGTTTAGATTTGTGATTTTTTATTAAAATGTGTTTAATTCAGACGATATCGCTAAACGGTGGTTAATGCTGCTAGGACAGAACATTTAATTTCCGGAGTATACTTCTGTGGAGTCAGTAGAGGACAAGAGAGAAGGTAAAAGTATTTACTTTCGATTATTCATTCTTTATTTATGTGGCTAATACAAATGGTTTCAATTTGTTACATTTCATTTTATTTGTCTACATTTAGAAGTATTTGAGACTAGTCATACTCCTTTCCGGGGTTCCCTATTGATTTAAATAATTAGGGAATCTTGAAAAGGTGTGTGATGACCTCTTAATTCATCAAAACATCATTAACATCGGACTTCACAATTCCAGCGAAATACCTCAAAAAATTGGTGTAAGAACGGTGAAGAATAGGGACACATTCATCAAATAAGGAAGAAGATGACATCATAGTTTTGTTCGACGTGAAATCACTTTTTGGATTGTTTCAAAATTGATTAAGGGGACACAGCTCTTCGACGGAAAGGATGTTAACTGCAAAAGCATACATTAAGTTGCCGAGTATCAGCGTAAAGGAGAAATACCTCATGTTTTGGGGCTCATTTTCCAAGACTCCAATTGGCGTAGCTATGGGGAAACCCTTGTTCCCCTATTAAGTGACTTATTCATTGACGAGATTGAGAAAGAATTGAAAGCAAAAGGTATCTTGTCACAAATATGGTTAAAGTATGTAGTCGATGTGTTCACCGTGGTTAAGAAAACTGAAGCGGATGACGCATTTAAAAAAAATTACAAGATCCAAGGCAATCTTGAGTTTACGATGGAGAAGGAAACCAACGGGGTTTTGCCATTCTTGAATATAAAGGTCGTCAGAACTAATGGTGCACTTGAGTTTGACCTCCACAGAACAACTGCACAAACTCAACGGACAATACTCAGAACGTCGAATCATTCGTACGATCAGAAAATGGCGCCCTTCAACTTGATGATCAATAGGCTACTGATGGTTCCCTTGTCGGAGGAACGAAAACCCCAAGAAATGGAGTGCATTATCGACGCTGCTATCAAAAATGGATACACGCGGGAGTTAATGGAGAGGAGAATGCATCGATTGCATGAAAATCAACGAAGAAACCATTATACAAGAACAACGTATTAAGAGAATTGTAAACCACAAGCAATCAGAATGAAACTCAGCTATTCTCTGCACTGTAAGAACCTACAGCGGCAATTAAAAAGATCAAGAATCACAACGATACCACCATCCAGGGAATAAAATTTATGTCACAAACCTGGATCAACAAAGGATTCAATGGGGAAAAGGCGGAAGCTACAAGATAACATGCCCTGAATGCCATACAACGTATATTGGACAGACAAAACGGTTGGTTAAGACAAGGTTATAAGGACATATCAGGGAAGCGGAGTTAACAGAGAAACAAGAGAAATGAGACACAAAATCAATGGTAGTGTGACACATTGTGGAAAGCGCGTATCTGAGACCATGGGATAGCGTCGAGGCTTTGGATGACAACCAACAGTGCAAAATGTATAGGGGCATATCTTTACTTTGTACGGCGTACAAAATATCAAAATTCTAAGAAAATATAATCAGATCGTACGCCAATAGTTTTATTGGGGAGTATCTAGATGGCTTCAGAGCAGGTTAACTGACTATAGACCAATTGTTCACAGTGAAACAGGTACTTGAGAAATGCTGGGAGTTCAAGAAAATGTAGGTACACCAGATTTTCGGTGACTTTAAACAAGCTCACAGTATTTATTGCAACGTGCTGCACCAAACAGTGATTTACTTAAGTATCTCAGCCAAATTTATTCATTTTACTGCAATGGCAATAACGTCGACAACCTCTCAAGACATAAATATCGGGCAAAAGCCGAGAGATGGACTGGCCCGATTGCTAATCAATTTGACTCTGGAATATGTCATAATTTAATTTCGAAATCATACTTACAATTGTGTGCGTGAAAATGTATGAAACCCACCTGTTCTAACGGTATTGACATTTTAGATATTTAGACATTTTAGATTTTTTGACCTCTTCAGTGCATGATTATTGGTGGCGAATGGTGTGAATTTCATAGGTGAGTGGATAAATTCTAATTTTTTCTAAATCAAAATGTCTTGTAGTGCAGTCAGTTGTACGAACTCTCGTAGTAAGGGATTTCGGATGTTTAATTTCCCGTTAGAGCCCATCAGGCGTCGAATGTGGGAGGCATTTGTGAAGAGGCCTGAATGGAAGAGTACGCAAAATTCGTACTAATGTTCCCATAATTTTGACGATAACTCAATGGGAATCAATAAATCGGGGAAACTAAAACTTTGTACAGGAGCTATACCCACAATTAATAGTGGAGTAGAATCTCTTCGAGAGGAAATCTTTACAGATCTCGAATATTTAGAAGACGAGGTAGATAATGTTACTCCTCACATATCTACTTTTAAGGGGAAAATAAATCATGACAATCATATCAATCTACAATTTGATGAACTTGTTGACGAAGATAGTAGCGAGAACAACGAAATCGTCAAATTAAAAGAACAACTGGCCTTTCAAAATGAATGCTACAAGTTGCTTAATGTGAAATTTCAGCGACGAGGTACAATCATAAAAAACCTACGAGCGAAATTGATGCGTCAGAAAAGCCATGTTTCCAGTTCGGTTTTCAACGCAGATTGAACGTGTCAACGGTGTCAAAAAAGTAAAGTGGCGAAACTCCACCTTAAGATCTTCCCTTCAAATCAAATTTGCCTGCGGGAGTAAAGGGTACCAGTTCTTAAGGAAGAAAAAGTTTCCGCTTCCAGCTGAGCGAACTTTGCGGAGGAAGTTGGAAACTCTAAATTTTTCGCCGGGTGTTCTACTGGATATTTTTTCTTTCCTGCAGTTCAAAATTCAAGGGTTGTGCCCTGAGGAGAGGCACTGTGGTGTGTATTTGGACGAAATGAAAATTGAAAAAGGAACTGAGTACAACACCAACTCAGGACGATTCTCAGGCAAAACGACACTTCCTGATAGTAGCACACTCGCATGCAACGCCTTAGTTGTTATTATTGGTGGGTTAAGCAGTAGATGGAAGCAGGTAGTTGCTTACCATTTTACGGGCCAAGAAACCCATGGAAGGGATCTTTACCATCTCGTCGTTGGTATAATAACAAAATGTGAAGAAATAGGATTGCAGATACATTCAGTAACAACTGATATGGGACCGTTGAATCAGCAAATGTGGAATGAATTCGGGATAAAGCACGCAAAGTGTAATATCACCAATAGCGTTGTCCACCCAGTAGATCCCAACCGAAAATTGTGGATACTGGCGGATGTTCCACATTTGCTTAAAAATTTCACCCAATCCCTTCTGAACAATGAAACCTTCACGATAAGTAGAGCATTTCAATGCATATATGAACTACCAACAAATGAGGTTAAAAGTGAGCATATCAAAACTATTTTAAATGCTCAGGAAGGTAGTCCTTTCAAATTGGCTCCGCATTTAGAGAGATATATGCCGAAACCCAATAACTACCAAAAAATGCGAGTGGGAACTTCTTACCACGTAATTAACCAGGATGTGAGTGCTTCTCTTGAATTTTTAGGCCAACTTCAAGGCAACAAAAGCCTAGAAACCACAGCATGGTTTTTACGAATGCTCCACAAGTGGTTCTTAATATCATCCAATCGAGGAGAATCTTTGGCGCTTAGCCTTAATAACGTAGAGCGCTATCATGCAAAAATAATGTTCCTCAAAGAATTTGTGGAACTATCAAATGATTTGAAGATAGGAGCTAAGGGAATTTGGAAACCTGTCCAAACAGGGGAAGCCATTACAACTGCGTCTTTTATTGAACTTAGTCAATATTTGTTAAAAGAGTGCAATTTCAAATTTGTGTTAACGGCAAGATTTACGCAGGACTTGCTTGAAAATTTATTCAGCACAGCAAGAGCAAAACAGTGCAAACCATCGGCACTTCAGTTTACACAAAATTTAAAATTGATATGCGTTTCTCAATATTTTGATTATTGCAGAAATAGCTCCTCTTACGAGGAAGATGATAGATTGCATTTAGACGGTTTCCTTAGCTATCTACAATGTAAAATCAATATTCGCGATGAAACAAATAATGATATATATGAACCGCTGGACGACGAAGAAATTGAAAGCATACAATTGGATTGCACTGCAAAAAACATTTTGTACAATATCGCTGGCTATATAATCTCACGCATAAGAAATGAGAACATAACTTGTGACTCGTGTTTTAATGATTTAATTTCTAATTTACCACTAGATACATATAGTAGTTTTGTACATTTTAAAGAATTAGAGTACCAATCAATAAATAGTAGTAGCCTTTTAGTTTATTCAAATTTAAAGACTTTTAAATTTTTTATCAAAATGGAGAAAATTTTCCGGGTATTGTATGAAAAATACTCGGATGAAAAAACAAGTTTCAATGAAGCATTGCAGTTTCATTTAACAGCAATCCCTAATATATTTCTAGATTGTCATAATATTTATGCAAAATTAATTCAAAGGTACTATTTGTTTAGATGTAAAATTGCTGGCAAAAAAAGGGATAGATCAGGCAACGTAACGTTTGGAGGATCTTCCTTCCAATAAATTTATCTTAAATTTAGTTTTCTAGTTCATACTTAATAATAATAATAATATAATAATGATAAGTGAATCAAGATATTATTTTGTTAGTTATATAGAAATTAGTGCGATTAATAGAAAAAATCATGAATTTAGCCACTGTGTGAATGTTGGTGGTTGATATTGAAATACTCTTTTTTTATAGTTATTACGATTATTTTGCTCGATGTGGTGTAAATATCTTCTTGAATTGACTTTATAATTTCTGTGATTTTTTACTGAAATGTAGTAGTAGTTGTAGATTATTTTATTTATGTGACTGTGATACAATTCTTTTTTGTTACATTGTATTTTTAATTTTATTTTAGGCTAGTGCTAATGGTATTTGAGACTAGTCATACTTCTTTCCGGGGTTCCCTATTGATTTTAAATAATTAGGGCATCTTGGAAAGGAGTGTGATTACCTCTTTTTTCATCAATACATTTTTAATTTCGGACTTCGGACGCTTGATCTGCTTTTTAGTATAGCTTAATTGAAAATAAAATAAATTTTAAATAAAATCATTAAACTATATGTTTCAATATATTTTATAATTTATCAAGGCTGATGACATCAATTTACAATTTTTTTATAGATGTTAATGCAATAACATTGAGTATGGACGTAGAACCGTGATGATTCGAGATGGCTAGTGGATGCTAAATCCCGATTTGGTGTGTCGCGCTACTGACAATGAATCAATCTCATTGAATATTCTTGTATCTTGATTACAAAACGTCTGTTTTTTACCACGGATGCTGTAATGATGTTAAAAAATTTATAAAGCAAGTATTAAATATTCAAACTAATTTAAGAAGGGTACATGTGGACTGACGGGATATCACACATTATATGCTGATGACACAGTTCTACTTTATTCAGGACGAGACAAAACATTGAAAACTATCAACCTGGATGTAGGAAATTCCATTAGTGGTTAATCGAAGACAAACTAGTACTTAACACTACAAAGACAAAATAAATTGTTTTTAAGCAGAAGAACGAAGGAGACATAGATGTCGACCTAAATATTAACGGCGAAAAATTGCAAAGAGTGCTGGAAATGAAATATCTTGGTCTTATCATGGACCGTCGTATGATAAATAGCTTAAGGAGGCAATTAGCCCCAATAATAGGCTTGTTGAAACTTGTTCTAAATGCATTTGTGCTGACGAAGTTACAATATGGAGTACTTATTTGAAATCAATCGGCAAAGCAACATCTTAATAGTATATCCAGGCTGCTGAACAAAGCATATAAAAACATTCTGAAACTGCCAATGCTTACTCAAACTCGTTTGGTTTACCAATTAGCAAAATCATCAACTTTTAGTCAAATCATTATAACGGAGAAAGCTATGTTTATTTACAACAATTTAAAAACTAATGGATCCGAACGAACACCATTAATTAATCAATTCGTAATACCTTTTGCCGGAAGGGATTGTCTAAAGAACGATGCAACGAATGATGCTCTGCGTATATATAACAATCTACCAGAAATGGTTCAGAAAGCAAACTCTCTTTTGGTATTTAAGAAAAGACTAAGGACTGATTGAAGCGTGGACCTGCTACTCTGAGGTTTTTTTTTTTGAATGCGGCGTATTATATTGAATTTGTTTTTATCTCTGAGAGCTGATCATGATTTTTGGGCTAGATGTTCATAAAAAGGATTAGTTCACATTATTTTGTGTGCCCCCTTATACCGATGAATTAAACATTGTCTGGGTGGCACAAAGGTCGAAGCGATGTCATATGAATGCAGATCGCACGAGCGTTGTGCGACGAAGAAAGAGTGATGGAGAGAGTGGTAGGGAGTGGAGGTATTACAAAAAAAGTTTTATTTTTTTTATTGTTTGGAATTTGCTTTATATTTTTTGAAAATTTATGGCGATTAGTATTGAATAAAGCGCGTTTGACTTTGACGTGCGAGGAATGCAAATTAATTCGTAATGCCGTTTTTTAGAACCTATCGTCTAAAGACCGATGCTCTGTGTACGAGTACATATAACAATCTTCCAGAGATGGTTAAGGATGCAAACTCACCATTGGTGCTTAAGAAAAGACAGGGATCATCTGATGAACACTAACTGAAGCGTGGACATGAATTTTTCAGTACAGTATTTTAGGGCATTTTTGACCCTATCGGCGAGATACTTGAAGAGACAGTTACTCAAGAGTTTTTTAGTTTCGTGTTATGCGGTTTTTTTTTATCTCTGAGACTTTATCACGAATTTGACTAAATATGCACGAAAGAATAGATTCATTTTATTTTGTGTGCTCCTTTATACCGATTTATTGAACATTGTCAGAGAAGCACACTTCACAAAGCGGACGAGAGTTGTGAAACGAAGAATGAGTGAAGATTGTGGTGAGAAATA